>BQNB010122552.1:0-20265 GCA_026074375.1 Tanacetum coccineum
TCCAATTCCTATAATTGCACTAAATTTCCAACAATGACATTAGTTACTTTATGGGGCATGTTACTATAATACCAATATTAACCAAGTATGTATGGTATCTCAATCTTATGATACTAAAATTCCCGCATTCCCTAAACATGGAAGAAACATAAAAGAGAATCCACCAATCTTCTACCGTACAACAACACAATATCAATGAAACAGGTAATTAACATGGCTAAATTTACATCAATGGTGAATGTAAATCCTTAATAGTCATAGTAAAACACATGTCAGTAAACATAACTTTGAATACATAAATTGACTCAAACCTGCATGTATGGTCCATGCTTTAGTTTCCTGAAAAAGAACGAAAAATACTTTAACATGTAAAATGTACACAAATCACTCGCTAAGAAAAACGTTTCAGTTTTCCTTACCTTTTCTCCAGAAGTGTAGTATGTACATAAGCCAAGAAGGTTATATGTCGCCCTAATAAGATTTCCAAGCCCACTCTCATCTACGCCAAGAGACGTCAAAAATTCTGCTCTTTCTTCTATTGGGAGTTCGGTTATCCACACCACCTGCAATTAGAAAACTACTTAATTACATCTAGAAAACACTTTCAAGACTGTAAATGAAAAAACGGAGCGGACATCTCATAAAACTTTAAAACTCGTACGATTTCTGAAGATTTTTTTTGCTATTTCAAATACCTGTGTAGAGACAGTTACAATCCCAAACTATAACTGAGAAGCAAGTTCCATGACGTTTTTGACATGAGGATTACTTTTAGGAGTAGCCAAATCAGATTTCACAACATTTGCCACATAAATCACAGGCTTCATTGTAAGTAGACACAGATGCTGTATAGACTCCTTTTCAAAATCTGTCCATTAGTGCTTGCAATATTTTCTCAAGGCCCGACTTTTCTGCCTCCTCTTGAAAATTTATCGAAATTATCACAAAAAATCAAACCATGTACCGGGAAGAATGATAAACAATAGCTGTTGAGGGTTATAAAACAATTTTCACCTTAGATTCGACTTGTGGATTAGGGGGGGCTCGCTTTTCTCTTTTTAGTTTCTCTATTCTTTCTCAAATCGTGCATATTCTTGTACGATAGTCCAGAATTTCAGTTTCCATCAGCTCCTCTTATATAACTATAAAATGTTGTAACTATGTCATGCTTGTCATGATATGGTGTATAATGTAAATAAAAGATTTGTGATAGCATACATGGTCTAAATCTGAGAAGGCTAGCTCTAAGTTGATGACATCAATATCTGATTTGGGATCAACTTGCCCATTCACATAAACAATGTCATTATCCTCAAAACAACGTACAACCTGATGTAAGAGCAACCATAAGTTTTGAAACACTAATTGTAACAATTGCAGAGTAATTTTACATGTCAGGGAAACATAACAGATTATGTAAACACATAATGGATTCGTCATATGGTTAATGAAATAGAAAATATAACTACAAAATGTATAATAGTAACCAAAAAAATGAACATCTACATCAGGAATTAAGGATCGTATCGTCCTATCGCTATAAGGACTTAGAGTCTAATAATTTGCAAACTTATCATAAGTATTCCACGTTTCCAACTAGAAAACGAACACTGACATAACATTCATCCAAGACTAAAACAACTAGACTCAATATTGAATAATCATAAAACATGGTTGCTTTCATGAAGTACAATCTCCTAGGACAAACATATAATCACATGTTTAACATCCAATAAAAACTCGACGACTTGAGAGGCAAAGATATTAAAACCTGAAGTATGGAGTCGACTTCACGTATGTGTGATAAAAACTTATTACCCATACCCTGCGACAAAAGCATTGCATTAACAACCAAAGAAATGACAAATTTGAAGAATACGAATAGAAAGTAAAAGGATGTAAACCTCTCCTCGACTAGCTCCCTTGACAAGGCCAACAATATTTACGAATTCAATAGACGCTGGAACCGACTTTTGAGATTTTCTGAGATTAGAGAGGACTTAGAGACGTGGATCAGGAATAGCAACAATTCCAACATTGGGTTCAATTGTACAAAATGGAAAGTTAGCCGCCTGAGCTTTCCCATTCTCAACCTATAAACAATAGAAATAGATGTAACACGTCTGAGTTAGAACAAGTAATAGTGGACAATTGATTTAACATTTTAGTGAGCATTAGGTATCTCCTAATCAATTCTCGTTTGTATAAGCATCTGCAATAGAATGATGGTAAGGTCGTGGTGTGTAGAAGCCGAGCCTCATTTTTATTATTAGTTTGATATGTTATGCGAGCGTAAGTGAGGAGTATGGAGAAAGTAGTTGGTGGTAAAAATAGTAGTTGTTAGATGGTAAACTAATGTGGCGGTAACTAACGTATAGTGGTGTGTGGTGAGATGTTAAGCTAATGTGGCGCTGAGTTGACCTATAACTATTACAGTAGTTAAAATTAATAATAATAATATATAAAATGAATAGATATAAGTGAGAGAGTGACATACAACAGCATTGAAGAGAGTAGATTTGCTGACATTAGGAAGGCATACGATTCTGGCTTTAAGGCTCATACTTAACTTTGCACTTGAATAACGCCTGACTGAAAGAGTGGTTCGTTGCTGAAAGTAAACGGAATTAGAGATTCTTCTGGTGCTGGTTGGGAATGATGTGGATTTGAATGCTTCTACTATCCTTGTCGCCATTTCTAATTACACTTATTTTGATGGATGGAATAGAAAAAAAGAAAGAAAGGTTTATCTGGATGAACAAGGAGGGAGAGGCAGGAAATAAAACTTATTTTTTAGAAAAATAACGTACAAGGGCTGTATTTGTTAAAATTAATTTTGTTCATAGATATTTAACTATAATGCAGTAAAAACACAACTTCGATGCACCAAGTAATTAAACTGTGATGCATCAGACATTTAAAATGTTATAAACTTGCTGCACCACAATGTTATTTACTGCCACCACAATGTATAAATCTATTGCATTATATTGTTATTTTAAATATTTGTAAAATTCAATGTCATAAATCTAATGCATCAAAATGTTATCTACTGCATCATAATGTATAAATCTATTGCATCACAAGGTTATAAAACTGTTGCATCACAGTGTATAAAAATCTACTGCAACATAATGTTATACCTTTTTAACTGTTTTGTGAGGCTTAAAGGTTTCTGGAAGAGTTGCTATTAGTTTTCCGACATTCTTCAAGATTTTTGGTTTGACCCTACAGAAGATATCTGACTTTTAGCAATACTGGAAGCTGATCAGGCAACTTTGACAACATAAACAATGTATACATATCTTACCTAGTGTTACGGATACGTAAAATCTATTCAGGAGACTTGAATCCAATAAGCTAAGATGAAAGCCAGTCCTTCTTTGAAGTGACGTAATCCTTGCTGGCCAGGAATTCATCATTAAGGATTGAGGTAACCTTATTTTGTATCCGATCAATCTCTTCTTTTGTTGCTTGACCAGTTTCTAGGAGCTTCTTTTGGTAAATTTCAAGTCTTGAGGGGTGATTTCTAATAACCTATAACGACCAAGATCACGCGTAAGCATTAGAAACTATACATAAAGCAATAAGTTCAGAACCTAGAAACTAGAAAAAAATGACTTAACTATGTTTTTACCTTGTACATCTTAGGTTGTGTAAATGATGGTTCATCAATTTCATTATGTCCAAACCGACGATAACAAATAATATCAACCACAACATCCGAATGAAATGTCTGGCGCCACTCAGCTACCAGCTCACAAGCATGAACATCCGCTTCCACGTCATCACCATTAACATGGAAAATTAGAGCATTCAAAGTGATGCACTAGATATAAGGCAAGCGCCAAAAGTAAATAAACTATTAAATGTTGAGCCTACATCAGAAGTGATATTCAAATGATCGTTTAACTGTGTGCAAGCAAATTGGCAATATTTCAAAACACAATAAAATATGATCAACCTTGGAAGACATCAAGTTTTGACAATTTATTTGATCATTAAATTTAAAAACTTTTCAGTTCCAACTCCTGCATAAATCATGAAAGAACATAATAAAATATGATCAACCTCGGAAGACATCATCAAGTTTTGACCACTTTGACAGACAATAGGGCAACAAATATAACTACCTGGATCAGTTCATCAAAAGAGGTTGCACAAGCAGGAAGTTTGTCTTTAGGAAGTACCTAAATTTGTGAACCACTTTCAGACGACAATTGTTTTATTACACCGCCAACTTTACCCAAAATACATCCCACTTGAAAAGAAGGCACTAACAGCCTCACAACACATCCGTCTTCACCTCCTCCATTCGTGGTCGGTTCACCTTCAAACATTCGATTAAACACAAGAAACAGGCCCTTCTGAATGGATGGCGTAACCTTTTATAATTGTGTTTCTTCCCCTTCAATAGATTGCATTTGTTCACTGCCCTCATCATGTTTGTCAGTATTATCAGCCCCTTTGGTTGCTTGAGTTTCCTTAGTTTCTTCATCAGACCTTTTTGCTCTGGTTGTTGAGGAGTTGATTATCTTCCTCGGAGCCAACAATAACAACTACTCTCTCATTACATCCAGGGATAGTTTCCTCAACACTGACCTTTGCACCACTCTCTTGGCGTATATGTGATATCTTGTCTCCACCCTTCCCAATAACACTTCCAGCTTTCAAAGTAGGGCACATCAATCTAAAAAAATGCTACTAGGCGCAATCTTGAAAGATGTATCTACAGAAGTAAATAAAGCAGACTTTTGCCACTTCCCTTTTCCATTGGCCTCTGATGCTCTATGATCACGAGGCTTCTTGTTAGACATGTCTACGAAAATATCAAACCATGCAAAAGAAACTGTGCACCATGACAACAAAAATACATAAAGTCACTAGAAAACCAAAAATGCAAAGCGTGGGGTGTGGGGCGTTTCTTTTGCATTTTTGGAAGGCATTTTATCACATAAAATATTATTGATGCATATTTGTCCGTGACATACAAGGTAGATAATAAGAAGCATACGTATACAATGAAAACCAAAATTTAAAGAAAAAAAGGTTGTCACGCCAAAACCATCGCAAATAAAACTTAATAACTGCCAATTAACCTGACAAGATCCACCTCAACTAGTAACAAAATAGAACTAAGATATATAAAATTAAGTAACTAGTCCACAAAAATTTACAGCCGACATTTTACTTTAAATAGTAACAGAAGCGTATCTTTATCTTCCAATAAAAGAATACATCTCCTAAGACTGTCGGTGCGTAAGGTTGTTTAACCACGAGCGATGCGGTTACAGACCTTCCCTCACTTGCACATGAGGTGTCCATTTTTGTTTCAAATTGTGAGTGGCATCACCAGTAAGAAGAAAGAATTATGTATGTGCGTGTGTATGTGTTATATAATCATTGGGGCATAGTAAATAGTTAGTAAGCTTTACGCTGGTTAAGTGGCGAGTAAGTGATAGGGAGGGATGACGCGGCCTGATGTGTACTATTGGTAGTTTAAGGTAAGAGCTCAAAACTGTGCTCTAGTAGCATAAATGTCAAAACAAACAATTATTACATTATCTTTAAAACTATACAATCCGAACTCATACACATATACTTTTTTCAGAAAATGTTAATCAGGTTCTACAAAATCTCTTACAAACTTCGTATAGCAGATCAAACAACACTTACACCTACACAACCACAATTTACTAAAAAAAATAATAACTTGAGCTCGAAACAAACACGTAAAAACCTAAACCATAACAAAAATTGTAAGTTTCAAAATATAAGCTAATATATCTTAATTTTCCACAAATAAATACCAACTGCATCAATATTTCAAAACAGTCGCATCAAACTTATATCAGTGCATCATAATTTTAGCAACAAGTATCACAAGGTGTATGAAGAACCGGTGCAATGCAATACATAACTAGTGCATCACAGTTCGAAACTAGTACATCACACTAGAATATCATGTAAGCCATTTATCAAACACTTGGTTTGCAAGTGTCATATACACGTTTTTCATCTAGTTTTTTTCTCACACACAAAATGAATGAATGTTTTAAATCAACTAAATACACTAACAATCAAGAAAAACATATTAACTAATTACATTTAAATATTCTAATCAACATAAAGTAAACTAACAAAAAAAGTTTGAAGAACTAACACACATTATTCTTTGATGATTCAATACACATCTTCAAAAATGATGTAGAATTAGAGTTATAAAATCAAATCGTTGAATCTAGACTGGTAATGATGATTAAAAAACTAATGGCGGCTGAGAAGGCTTCTTACGATTGACCATGGCAGTTAATGGTGGAGAAGGTGGGGAAGGATCTGATGATTGGAGGAGCGGGGGTTATAAAGGCGATAAAGGGTTAAGAATGGCGGGGAAGGATATGAATGGCGAGATAAACAGATAGGATATGAATTGCGGATAAACAGAATAGGCTGTTATATTGTTTAGAGGCATTGACTAAAATACCCCTCAAAGGTATTAACTTAAACACGGCCTAAATAAGGACAGGTGGCAGGCTAAGAGAGCTTCCTATCATTTTCATATTAAAACCCCTTCCATTATATCACATACCTACACACACACACACACACACGACACACACACGCACCACACACATATATATATATATATATATAATATCTATATCTATAGATAATAATATATATAAAATTAAATAAAGACATTTTTCTTTGCAGAACCATTTTTTTGTACAGAACCTACAGAACTAATTTGAAATGAATCTATGCCATTGAATGAATTTAATCAATGGTTAAGATTAAATGTGTCAAAACTGTCATTAAACAAAAGATAAAGGTCTTTATGCAATTAACAGAAAAAAATAAACTTTTATTTATAAAGCTTAAAGGGCATTTCTGGTATTTCGTATCCTCTCCTAAAAAAATGCTATAAACCGTCCTTTTAACCCTAAACCCACCCTCAAAAATAAACTGCCTCCCTAGTTCCATTTTTCTAGATCTATCAATTTAGTTTTTTTGAAGAAAAGAAAACAAACATCATCAATTTCTTTAGATCCATCAAGTAAAAATGAATATCCCTAGTTTGGAGGATAACGCGGTTACATGTCGCTTTTTATCGCGTTAATATATAGCGAATGGTCTTTGGGGACAGGTTTGTGCTAATAGAATACAATATTAGTATTCATTTACTTCTGTATTTGATGTAGAATTTTCTTTATCCTTTAATTGGTTAGTAGAGCTTACCACAGTTTGTAAGTTTTGTATCCTTATTATTCTTTACTCATCTTTAATAGATTATACATAGACTAGAAGGGAAGAAGTTTGAAGTTTGACCACAATTAACTTATACATGAGCGAATAAGTAAAATGGCTCAAAGAAACTTAGTTCCGCATATAAATACGTATAAACTTAAACATATATAGAAGTGATAAAATTCAAGTTTATATGCATCTTCTTATGTAATGGGGCCTCTTTGTTGTTTAGCCTAGGGCCACCAAAATCATGAACGGCTCTGGACGACTAGACAGGAAGAAGTTTGAGTTTACCACAATTTAACTTAATACATGATGCGATAAGTAAAATGGCTCAAAGAAACTGGTGGTTAATTTATTAATATGGCTCAAATTATCTTGTATATTTGAACAGAATATGTTGCCTAAAATTGCCTTGTGCTCAATTTTATTAATATGATGATGAACAGTTTCATACGAGCCTTACAGTAACAAAGTTGTAAGGGAATTTTTATATGTAGGTTAGTAATTAGATTTTGCAAGGTATGGATTTGTTTCATTTGTGCTCTTTTGATGGTTAAGTTTAACAGTTTAGTTTGATTTGTGTTTTTGGCGCTCACTATTCATACGTGTTTTTAAGACTTATAATTTATACATTCATATATGCGGATAAAATCCATAAAAGAGTGCGGGTGCATATGTGTTTTAACGTTTGTTTTAATTTGTGCATATGTGTTTACTACTTGTTCATAATAATTAAAAAATTGTTTGTAATTTCAGATATTAAAAAGACATTAGTGTTGCTCATGACAAAGATGTAAAGACACTATTGTAGAACGAGATACAAGTACATTGACGAGAAAGCGCAGCGTGCACATACGTTCTTGAAAGGGTGCTCATATGTATTAAGGAATTTGGTGAGAAAGTGAAGCGTGCATATATGTTCTCGAAGCCGTGCATATATGTTCTCGAAGCATGCACACATGTTTTTTAATCTCTTGCACATCTATATTGTAATTGAATTGTATTTTATTTGATATCAAAATTTGTGTATTGTATTTAGATTTTTTTGCTTTGTTATAAATTTAGAGTTTACATGTATATGTTTATGTTTTTGGTTAAATTTCAAAGATTAAAAAATATAAACTATAAACATAAGTGCAATTACCATTAAAAAAATAAGTTTGATGTCTAAATAATTCTACGCAAGAAACATATATAAATTTACAATATTTAAAAAAAAACACATATGCACCTTAATTTTCAAAAAAACATGTATACTGAAAAAAGTATAGATTTTTAAAAAAATAATTCTGAAAATTAAGGAAATAAAAAAACGTTTTTTAAATTAAAAAATTCAAAAAGAAAAATCAAAATGTGTTTTGACTATTATACCCTCTTGAATTAAGAAAAACATTTAATAATATACTAAATTCCTATTGGTCCAAAGTGGTTCTGTAAGTTCTGTACAAAAAAGTGGTTCTGCAAAGAACGGTCCCCTATATATATATATATATGGATAAAGATCAAATAAAAAGACAAATATTCGTGAGAAGGATAAAAAAATTTTTTTTTAAAGTTTTCAAAAAATTCTAAAAAAATTCCACAAGATCGTGTATGTTGGTGCATGAAAAAGTTGTGAAGGAAGTTTTTCTAAAAGTGGATATTTTTGCCGAAAAAAATTTATGAAAAAAAACGTTTGTGCATTAAATCGGTTTTTTGTGCATCAAAAATTCGTTTTTGTACCCAACTTCTTTTGACTTTTTGCATCAAAATTTTATTGCGCATCAAACTATAACAAGTTGAAAATTTTGTGCATCAAAATTTCTTTTTTTGTGCATTAAAAAAACGTATAAAAACTCAAAATTAGAAAAACTTCTTTTACAAAAGTTTTATGCACCAACATACCTGATTTAATGGAATTTTTTTAGAATTTTTTGAGAACTTTTTTAAAAATAAATTTCTTTTTATCCTTCTCACGAATATTTGTCTTTTTATTTTAACCTTCCTATATATATATATATATATGAGGGTTATTGTAGTGTAGTAACTTAAAATTGTTAAAATGAGAAGTGATCTTAACCATTGAATTTATTAATTGACATGTGATTTAATTAATAGTAGATACATGACATCAAATCTTATACATAAAAATTGATATATAACCACTAAAAAAGTTGTTACGTAACAATTTCTAGCTGATACATATGATACATAGTTTTGCTTCAAAAAAGACTATTAATAGAAATAAACATTTTATTTGCAAATTCATTGATACACTATTACAAGTTACATCTAAGTTAACAAACAATTGTTAAACTATGATAAACAACTGATACACAAAAAATTGATAATATGAAAAACCACGAACCAACTACTCGTACATGAACTAAAACCTTCAACAACTCGTACACGGACCAAAAACTCGTACACGAACAAAAAACTTTTGATAATATGTGACATTTGTTCAATTTCTAGTGCTTCTCACTTTAACAACTTTAAGCACCTACACCATTTTAACTTAATTATATATATATATATATATATATATATATATATATATATATATATATATACTAGTTACGTAAACCGCCCGACGGGCGGGTTCGCTTTAGTATATTTTTTTAGAACGCTTTGTGTGTGTTTTGCTTAATAATTGTGATGGCCGAGTCTAGTTGCCATGTACGAATCAAAACGGTTAGTTAGTTATAGATTGGTGTTTTTTAGTCTTGTTACTATCCGCCCTTTCGGCCGGTTTTGCTTTAGTACTATCCGCCCTTTCGGGCGGTTTTGCTTGAGTATTATTATTTAGTAAAGTTTTTGTGAGTTATGGTTAATAAGTTCGTTGGTCGATTCTAGTTGCCATGTACGTATCAAAAATGTTTAGTTAGTTATTGGATGGTGTATTTTTGTTCGGTTTCTATTCACGTGTTATGTAAGGTTGTGGTTTTTTTTGTTTTGTTCGGTTACTATTGCGTCATTACATATTTTTAATTGTTATTTTTGTGTTTTATGTTCTGCGAATTGTGAATTGGTCGGTTTGTGTTGGTTCGTTTTGTGTTTTTACTTTTTGGTCATTGTGTACATATGTTTAACAGTGTTGTTATTGTGTAAATGTATTTAACCGTAGTGTATGTCTTTGGAAATTAAAATAATGGATTGAGTATTGGAGTGTATTAGTTATATTTGTTTTTAATAATTTTGTTGTCAAGACATTTGAAAACTTTGTGCCGTTATTATTAATTGAGTTTTTTTTTTAATTTTAATAATAAACGTTGTTGCTTTTTGTTGTCTAAAAGGCAATTGATTTTTTTGACTGATAATTTGCCCCATAACATTTAGTCATTTATACTTAAACCAAATATTGTTTTTTTTTGTGTTAGTAGAGTATATTATGATAAAAAAACCTATATAAAATAAAAGTACATATTTTTGTCTTCTATCACGACGGTCTCTTTTTATCCGTGTTTCACTTGATTAAAATTAATTTTTTTTCAAAATTATGTTTACATGTAAAGATAGTTTCTTAACTTTATTCATATGTACAATGCTTTATGTAAACTCAATATATATGAAATATGATATAAATATATAATTTTTTAAGTTTTTGAGCTGCGTTAAGCCACACCTTAGAAACACAAAAGCTAGACCTTAGCCGTTAAGGCGTGAGACTTGACCATGCCGCCACGCCATGTGTCGTCTCACGCTATTTATAATCTTGCTTTTTATACATATCATCCCTAACCCAGGATGTATGTAAAGATGATCAAGTACACTTGTATGCATATTGTTTTAACTATTGCCTATACATTACAAGTACAAGGGAGATGTAAAAACACTTGCAACATAACAATTAGTTAAAAACAAAGAATAAACCAAAAGAATAACTTCATTAAATATTTATGTACGCTTAACTAATCAGTTCGCAAATGCGCATTTGTTGTCCGTAAACCTACTGACACCACATCTAAGCCATATAATTTGAGTCTCATAAGACAAAACAAAAACGAAAGTACTATAGCATGAACAAAAGCTATAAAACAAAAACTTGTGAGCGATCTTTTTCTATGATGTCATTTTTTTATAAAAACATTGACTATATACAAATGCATTTTGCTTGGTTAGTTTCCGTGAAAATATATGACTTCATAATTTTTACTATACGATTAACTCGTGAAGTAGACTTATTTTTATAATCATCTAATTCAAGAATAAACCGGTAAAAACAAAAATAAATTAAAAAGAAATAAAAGTTTAGGGTACCTGATTTCTATAATTAAATTGCTGACATTAGAACTTGATTATAACATATCTTGATGAATAATTAAATTGAAGTAAATGTACTCAGGAAGTAAAATAAACAAATCCGTTAATTGCAAAGTAAATGTCACTGTTATATACGTACCTGATTATTAGAAGTAAAATAATTAAATTGACTCGTGAGAATATGCTATGTAATTAACGAGTATATTTTAATATATTTTGAACATTGTTTTTTTCTATGATATATTATTATAGTTTTGGTTAGTATAACACAAATGATGACCTGCTCAGTTGGTAAAATTGATTGGAACTTAACCTTATGTCACAAGTTCAAACCTTGCCATGGACAATGATTTTTAAAAAAAAAATCAAAGATAAAAAAAATGATATTTATACAAAAGAATCCGAAAATTAAAAAAAAATATTTATACAAAAAAACCGAAAAAAAAACTATATTTATACAAAAAAAAATCTACAAATTAAAAAAAATGAAAAAATTAATGCAAAATATGTGTCATGTCATCTTTGAGGTGGCGCCTACTATAAATCATATTTATACACTCATAGTTTTTAATGTCTTCGGGATTTGGCATAAGTTGTTGCATATAGTTCGTGTTGAATGAAGGTTGTGGAATGTTATTGTTATTGTGTTGTGGTTGTTGCATGTATGTAATCTGTGATGCTTGTTCTTGGTGAAACACAGGATAGTTGTAAGGATTATTGGAATTTGCCATAAGTGCTAGAGGATCATGTGCTCTTGCAGGTCGTTTTGCCCTCAGTTGATTTACCTCTACCTGATTGTATTTTAAGAAATCATACAACTGTGTGTAATCTACTTCATGCAAATACTTTATTTAGTGAACAATGGTAACATGTCGACTCCATTCTGGTTGTAGGTTGTTTAGGAACTTAAGATTGCTTGCAATCTTTTCTGGAAAATATTTGTTTCTTTTGAAGTCATTTATTAACTTTGAGAAACGATGATAGTAAGATTCAATCGATTCCCTATCAGTAGAAGTAAACCTTTCCCATTCATACAACTTAGCATTTTTCTTTTGAATTCCAATATCAGAACCTTTTATCATTTGTTGAACATATAACTCAAGATTTTCCTGAGAGTTTTCACAATATAACAGCAGCATAGATGGTCTCAAGGTAGACCCTGAGAATAGTCCGTATATACTTGATCATCAGCTTCATCTGCTTACTTCTTTTTAAGTAAGTTCGTCATCCATTTGCTCATGAAAAGTTCAGCAACAGGAACTTCACGGTCTGGATCACCTGGTTCAGGAATCATTCGTTTGACATATGGACCATGCATAATGGAGTTGTAGCTTAGCTTTCCATTTGGTTTACTCTTTGCATAACGAAGAAGATGAGAAGACCATGGAACATAGTTGTCTTTGTTGAGCATAGTTGTCTTTGAAGATTAGATTTTTTTTTCTCCAAATAAGTTGTTTGATCCCACAGTAAGCTACTAATAAGCACGAAAATAAGAAAAGTACAAGTCGATGATTGAAAACAATAACTTTCAAGCCATAAATGAGTCAAAAATAATGAAAAACCTACGGTTTGAAAAAGTATAAACAAACGCCACTTTAATCCTAAATAAGCTGTTTGCTAAGCAAAACGAAACCACTAAACACTCCTTGGCTTTTGATACCACGTGTTAACTTATCAAATCACATAAAACGCACACGAAAATCTTAGAGAGAGAAAGAGCTAGAGAGAGAAAGTAAAAAAAAAGAATAAATAAAAGGCTTTCACTATATGGAATATGATAAGCAAACACCCTCATAACAAGCTAGGAAGGTTTATATAGTGTCTAACAGGAGCCGCCCACTTGGGCTTTTACATGGGCCTTATTAGGTCGTGGACTTCACTAATGGGCTACAAGCCCGTAACTTAGGCCCAATTAGCTTTCTCATCGTAATACTCATCAGGAATAACGTCTAGCTCTCTTGGGGTTGGGATAGGATACTTAACACTAAATTCCCGTGAATCTTTTTGTGTGTTAAGATGCTCATCCCCCATTTTTAGAGAACTAACGGATTCCTCGGGAATTCTTTGCATTTCTCCTAAAGAAATTGTCTTACAAAACACTTTAAATCCTTTTAATGATGGATCAATGCGAGATCGCCTCGAGCGAGTAGAAGCTTTAGGAAGAGAATTTTCGATTTTTAAACACTCTTTCTTTTTACGTTCAGCTTCTAACTCCTCGGCCTCTTTTTCTTTAGCGATTCGCTCTCTCTCTTCTCTTTGCTTTTTAATCACACTATCACAAAATTCTTTAAATGTATCAAGAAATTCTTGATTCTTTATTCTTTGTGCTTTCAACTCTTCTTCAAATTCATCATTTTGTAGATTAAAACATTCGTGATCCATATGATACCCTCCACATGTCTCACAAATGGGATAACCGTTTTCGCACCACAATTGAGTACAACAATAGTCTTTGTGAGAACCACGACAATACGAACACAAAGCAACGCACGGTTTTGGCAACCCCGTCAAGAGAAAATGGAAAGAGAAGAAGTTTGATGGTGGTGTTAGGTACATCCGGGTACCTTTGATTATTAGTTATGCTCTCAAAATGACGAATATGAGCATGAGGCTCCTCATCATTACCTCCTCGAAAAATTCGATTTTGAACAAGATTAATGAGAGAGGATTTTAGTTCAAAATTTTGAGCATTGATGGGTGGTACAACTATAGCACTTTCAAACCCCCCGGTGGGAGCTTGAAGTTGCTCGGCCATAGGTCGGTCATCGGCCATTTGAATCGGAAACTTATCAACAATAGGGATTGCCTCTTGTTGTTGTCGAGAACGTCGACGATTACGTCTTCTCGGAATTGTGTATTCCAAGGAAGAACGAGTGCGCATGCACTAGTGAAAATAAGAAAAAGAAGAATTTGAGATTAAGAAGATTATTTTTGGGGAAATTTACAATTTTTAGTATTTATTAGGAAGGAAAACAAAAAGAAAAATATTTTTGGCAACCGTTAATTACAAGCTTCACGATAAGTCTCCAAGATTACGCACAAGTGAGCGGAAAGGCTTAGCGAGCCGCAATGACTTCTTAGCAAGTAGCTATCACCTTTCCTTATACTCACCTTATAGTTTGTAAACTCGAAGGTCCGTCGTACCTCGCGAGTAACTCACGATTAATTTTGTTGTTTATTGGAATGGTTTAAGATGGATAGCTAGTATCCAAATATGTTTATTTTATTTTTGTATTTTAACTAATTCGATAGGAATCGAATTAATGAACGTTTTGTATTTTTATATAATATATACAAAAATAGCAAAGTAACTTCCAAAAAGGAAGGGTCTTCAAAACTCTACTTCAACGAATATCCTCAAAAATCGTTCACGTCTTCCCCGGCAACGGCGCCAAAATTTGGTACGTGTGTAAGCACTAGTCAAATTTATATATGTATAGTATAAATCCCGTGACAATTCTTTCCAAATTACTTCTCAAACAAGAGAAAATAAAAGGGTAAAATCTCACTTAAGAAAACACAATACGTATATTTTTAACCGGGAAGTATTTTCTTCTCGGGTCGTATCCCAACGAAGTCGTGAATTGAAATTCGGGAATAATTCGGATTCGAGTCAAGAATGGATAAAGGATTTTTGAATTTTGAATTACACTACGAATATAATAGCACAATTAAACTATAAAAACGATTAAAGAATTAAAATTGATTAACTATTACGAAAAATTAACAAACGTGAATTAAAAATGCGAGCTAAAACTAGAATTTAAAATCTAAAGCACTAATACTAACAAATTTTATACCTAAAAATCACAAAATTAAAGAGAAAATTTTAGGAAAAAGAATTAGAATTTTTTAACTATTTTTGAATTTTCTATGATTTTTTAAAGAAAAATGAATTAACTAAAATAAACTTTTTCTAAAAATTAACACTAAAAATCTATTTTTATTTTTCAAAAATACTAGAATGAAAAAGAAAATTATTACAAAAAGAATTAAATTTTTCCAACTATTTTTCTATTTTCTATGAATTTCTTAAGAAAAAGAAATTACCAAAAATCTATTTTAATTTCTAGAAAATACAAATTTTATTGGAAAAATAAAGAAAAATGATTTTTAACTACTAAAAATGTGCAGAAAACTAATGGTATGAAAATGCCCAATTTTTACTAATCAATTAAACCCTAATTTTGCTTATTAAAACCTAAACCCTAATTTTATTAAACTAATATTAAAAATATAAAAACTATTTTATTAATCCTAAAAGAACAGGGTAGAAAGTGAAAAGATTGAAAGTAAAGGGTAGGCGGGAAAACTAAAAGGAATTTACACTTCAATGAAAACGGGTAACCTTGAACTATTGAAAATGTACAAAACAAACCCTACGACTTGGCTTATTTTGGCTTATCTAAAAAGTGAGAATTAGCAAAAGCTTAAAACTACAAAGTTGTTAATGAGCTTATTCTCTACAACTTTAATAAAAGCACTTGCAACTTTTAACAACAGAATAAGCTAGAAATTAAGCATTTAACACTGCACAACAGAAACTAAGGTTTTCCTATAGTTTCTAGTTTTTGGCTTATTTCTAGCTTATTCCTTAATGAAAATGAAAACCACAAGAAGCTAAATGAAGTCTAAGATGTATACTAGAGATTTATAAGAAGAAATAAGCTGAAAATTAACAAGAATTACAAGAAATTTACTATTAAAAAGTGCAAGTTCAGGCTTAAGACTGAATTTAAGCTTTTCCTAATAAGCTAAAAAACTTATAACTAGATCTTAGAAACTGAAAATTTGCAATTAAGCTATACTATGTATATAGAGTTAACCTAGATAAAAAGAATTTTGAAATAATAACTAGAAATGAAAATTCTAAAGGAAATAAGCTAGAAATCCAATCTGCTGCTATACTACTTTTGAAAGTACAAATAAGCTAGATTAAAAACTTAAAAATGAAAACTAAATGATGAATTTTGTAAAACTACTAGGGAACTTCTAGAATGCTTAATACTAACTTCTAACTCCTAATTTTTAAAAGCTAAAGGACAGCTAAAAGAGTGAATAGCAACAACAGTATTAACTGTTGTTGCTGATGCAATTGGCAAAAACCTTAAGTGCAGGCTAAATTCTATATTGAGAACTATCTAAACTAACTATCTAAGTGTATCTAAACCTGTATTAACTATGCTTGAACTCTAGAATGCCTTGAATCACTAAACACTAAAATTACTTGAACAATAAAACTGTCCTGGTGCTAGCAAGGATCATTTAAGCTCTAAACTTTGAATTTATACAAACTAATTCTTAAAACCACTTTAAATCTTGATTATAACTCCTAACTCAACTATGCAAAAGGTTTTGACAGGAGAATGTTGACTTTATAAGTCAAATACACCTTAAACCAAACACTCCTTAAGAAATTCTGTCTAAACTAAATTGTAGTTAAAATCTATTTTAAAGCTAAAGCTGTTAAAACCTTTTAGCTACTCTTACTTCAACCAAACTAAATGAGTTATCTAATCACTAAAAGTCCTAGCTTATGTAGAAAAATAAGCTAGTTTATCAACTAGCTATTTATACTACTATGACAGAATTGAAAGGTAATGAACACTAAATGTATTTTAACTAAAACAGCTTAAGGCAATTGCATCTATAAACTAATCTAAGCAAAATGAAACAGAATTAAGCTCACACAAAGACATTACAATAAGCAAATGAATTAATCTATGTATATACTAGTATGAAATATTATGAAAGTTAAAAACCTGAAATTGTAGTCTCAGGAACTAGGTCACTCTTTTGAGGAGTGACCTTAAAAACACAATCCTATATGCGCTCCTAGCCTCTAAACTTTAAGCTTTAAGTCAATAAGCTTTATGTAGCTATTATTACTTCATAAGCTTCTAACATTTTGATCAATTTGAACTAAAATGGGATAATTTTGAACATTAAGAGACAAATTCTTTATAGAAAGCTTATAACAGAATTGAACAAACTTATGTACTTTAGAAAATGTATAAATAAAGCTAAAAACAACTTATTACACGCTTATGTTGTTAAAAAACCGGTTATAATTGTAATAACTTTAGAACAAACTACAACACAACTAGCTTTTATTGACTTATTAATGAGTGTACACGTAAAGGAACAAGTATTTACAACTGAATTTAAAAGCTTGAGCTTAATTGAAAATGATGAATAGTAAACAAAAGCTTAAAAAGGAACAATTACAAGAAAAACTGAAAATTAACTAACTAACTATTAACTAACTCTAACTCTGAATGCTTGAGCTTCTATTTATAGAGAGATGATGATGAGAGGATGAGAGCTTGTATCCTTTATAGCCGTTAGATCTCTCGAGTTTGAATCTTAACCGTTGGATCCAAATCATGAGGTGTTCGGACCAATTAGGGGTTGCCACGTCATAGAAATGACGTGGAGGTGGTGTAAATACGAGGTGGTGAAGTGGGGAGGAACGGGAAAGGATTTAGAGTAGGTTGGGTTTATTTCGTTTTTGGGCGGGAAAAGTTGTTAAGGTGGTTAGGGACAGGTTTAAACCCGCGTGTGGTTTTGAAAGTTTGAGTTATTGGCACAAACAACCCTTGTGTTTCATTTTCCAAATGGTAGTATAAAATAAGTTTAAAAATGTACACTTCTGGCCCTTGTATTTGTTATTTCCTTTTTTCCTCTTTATAAACAAACTTTCTAACTTTGATAACTTTGGTCCTTTGACTTTTTAAACATCCAAATGAAACCTTGAACTTTGAAAACTTGACATTATTAATCCTTGGCACTTGATAATTGAGCTTTGACTTTCTTTTCTTGTTGTCAGGCTGATCCGACTTTGAGACTGGCTTCTATTCTTCACTCTTGTCTTGTCTTTTCCGTTTCTTGTCGGTTTTTGGCTTGTTTTTGCTCTTTTTGACTTTATAATCCTTTCCTGCACGTTAAGACACAAAAGCATACATTTTTCTATCCTTTTGGCATTTTTTGGCTTTTATTGGCAAAATCCCGGGTATTTAATGTATACAATTAAGCATTTATCAGGCCTCTTCCCCCCCCCTCCCCCCCCCCGTGGTGGTGGGTATCGACGAGTTTGTTGGGATTTACGATTTAAAGTGTCCATAGCTCCCTCATACGTCATAACATGACACGTTTTATTATGATTGCGTGAACGATTAGATGATGAGCTATACGACCTATAAATAATCAAAGTGTTTAGTACTTATACGACCTATATTGGATTAGGTTGCCTTCGGATTCCTTCATGACGCATTTTTCTATTGTGAATACTTGTTGATTACCATTCACTCGAGGTGAGTTCATAGCCCCCTTTTTACTACGTGATTGTTTTACAAAATCTACGGGGTGAATTACATTGCTTGTTTTACTATTGGACACAAGTGTTTTCAAAGTGTTTACAAAGTGTATGCTATCCAGATTTCTGCCTGAATATTATTGTTAAGTTACCTTATTGCCGTGAAGTCCCTATTTATCATGAACCGTTAATTGCTATTGTAGTAAGCGCGAGTGTTGTGGATAGATCTATCGGGACTGACAATCCCCACCTTTCCTTGGGTCACTAGTTTGATCAAGGTGCATTTAACATTGAGAGGTGTTAGGTTGTTGGCAAGCATCCTATATTCTGATTGGGGCACAAATCTAGTTAAGGCTTCGGGGTCATGAGCTTAGTGCAATAATAAACGTTTTGGACTACTAAATGTGTTTCAGAGTCTACTATTACTTCGATCTTGTGGTCCACCAATTTACCAACAAACCTATGATTTTACTCAACCTTTGTGTTGACTTTTAGCATGTAAATTTCAGGTCCTAGGGTATGAAGACTGAAGGGGAGCCGTGGCGGATATCAATGAAGATGGATTCTGTGTTTTATCTAAATTATATGCAACTTTTGTCTTTCATAAAACTTAAGTCATCTTTTGAGATTTTGTTTAAATGTATGTTGGATGTTTATGACATCAAAAAAAAACTTATGGGACCTAATGTATTAACTCTGATATTTTGCTATAAATGAAATATTATCTTAAAACGTCCATTCTTGGTCATTTCCTATATCTTGTTTGTTGTACTTGAAGTAGCACCCCAATGTTACTATTCCGCTGCTACCTGATTTTTGGAGGTGTTACATATAGGACCAATACAAAATGATAATCTATTGCGGTTTAAATGTTGACGTCAGCAACATGTGAAGTGGAAATAAATCAAAAAAAAATTGTCACGTTAGCATGCACTAAGCAAAGAAATAGGACGAATGGTAATTAAACACGTGGCAATGGAATGTGACTACAAATTCAATTTGCATTCTTGTTGTACGCATGAAGAATTAAAGATGAAATGATATATATTCATCTCACGTGCCTTTAATTAAATAGATGGTGAGCACGTGACATCCCACTAACAAATGGAGGGCAAGTAAAAATGAACCACATGGCATGGCAATTCATAAATTGTAACTGTGTTTGTTTTGTGAGATGATATGAATGATCAACGGATGACAAATGCTTGCGTCGGATTGAAGCTAGTCAAGAGACACGCGGCGTTCTTTCAACGGCTGGATTATTTATACAAAATTGGTGATCCGTGTGACACCGGATACATGCCAATGATTGGCTGAATGAGTACCCAATAATTGGGTTAAAATTTACAAAATCACCCCTTCTCCACCTATAAATTGTACTCGCCTCCTCTCAAATTTGGGGGTTAGTTAGTTTTATTTTTTTTAGTTTAGTTTAGCATTTTTAGCTTATTTTAATT
>BQNB010122553.1:0-17482 GCA_026074375.1 Tanacetum coccineum
TTTTGGCCTTGTTTTTATATTTTACCACTTTATACTTTTTACCACAAGTCTTACACTTTATATATGTCATATATCATATATATATTATGTCTATAGGTTTTTTGTCCTTGTTCGACTTTTGTTTTGAGATTATAGAACTGGTTCTTGACAAAATCATTCGCTGTCTTTTGTGCTATAATGAATTCTCTCATGGTTTTCTCAAATTCTGATTCGTCTGGTTTCTTTTCGGGTAAACGCGGGATTAACGGGTTTTCTTCTCCAGGGGCTGAGTTTCGGTTTTCATGATGATCGCGCTAATTTTTAGAATTTCTACATAATAATTTCCTCGATATCCTCCTCGATATCCTCCGGATGCATAGTTTGCTTCTTCGTCCTTGGGTCCTCCCATAGGTTTATCGTCGCAATCTGATGATGGATGGGGTCCTCCACATTTGTTGCATCCATTTCTCATTTCTTTCATGTATCCTCTAATCTCTTTGAATTGTGAATCAATCCTTGTCGTTAAGGCTTCCATTTTCTCCAATAATGGTGAATTTTCTTCTCCTTTTGCGAAGGCAACGGTTTTACGAAGGGGTTTGGTTTTGTTCTCTTTTGACCAGTCAAGTTTAAGAAGAACTCGATCCTTGAGCAACTGATGTGCTTCATTTGGGGTTTTGTAAAGGAAGATTCCTCCGGCATCTAAGATAGCTTGGGTTGGTTCATCTAGTCCGTGGTAAAAGATTTAGATTATGGTTCCTCGTCCTAAACCATGTTCATGACAACTACGAAGTATGTCCTTTATACGTAGCCAAGCGTCGACTAGTGATTCATGATGTTGTTAGGTGAAACCTTAAATTTCTCCCATGAGTCGGTCAATCATAGCGGGTGGAAAGAATCGGCTTACGAAGCTTGTCTCATCTCTTCCCAAGTGGTTATCACACTGGGACTTAGTTCGTTGAACCAAATCTTGGCTTCTCCCGCTAGGGATGATGGAAAAAGTTTTAATTTAATGGCATCCGCGTTGGTGTTTCCATATCGGTACATTCCACATATTTCAACAAATTTGGCGATGTGCTTATACGGATCGGCCCATGAGCATTCGTCTAATTGTCTATCTTTAATCATGGAAAGATGGTGTCCTTTGACAGTGAAGTTGTCTCCAAGGTCAACCGCAATAATAGCGGCCTCGGGAGTGGGTGCTACGGCCCGATTGTTTCCCCACATGGGTTGGTCTTCGGCCATTGGGAAGGGTAGGTCAAGAAATGGGTTGTAGACTACTTCGACTTCAAAAAGATTCTTGAAAGGTGGATATTTGGTTTTCGGAACTCGGTCTTCAATGGGTATGAACGGGTTTCGCTTTTTCTTCTTTCTTAATGTTCGTTGGATAAAACGTTCGAGTTCGGAATAAGGAGTAATTGGGTTTTGTCCAGCAGAACATGTTAGCATTCAAGGGCAAAACTCGAATAAGATCAAACCCAAAAGGATTTAGAAGATTGAGAAAAGAGAAAAAAAAATTGGTTTTTGTCAGAGGCTTCTGCGCCGGGCTGCAGAGAGCTGCGCCGGGCGGCAGGGAGATCGTCGAGAGGTTGTGCCAGGGCGGCAGAGGACTGCGTCGGGCGGCTCCAAGGGTTCTGTGAAAAAAAAATTATTTGAACGTGGCACCTAGGGACAATGGGATCACAAGATCTAAATCGTAAAACACGATCAAATCCTCGGCAGCGGTGCCAAAAACTTGATTCATGCGATACGAGTCAGTTTTAAATTTATAACTCGCTATACCAAATTCTCAAGCAACACATACGAGCAAGTAAACTCGTCCGTAATAGCATGATATTGAATGGTAAGCCGGTATCGTTCACGGGGATTTGAGTGTTTCAACTTGATAAAGATTTCGATGATAAAAAAATCCTAAGATTACAGTCAGTTTTAAAATATAACTCAGTATACCAATTCTTAATCAACCAACATTCGAGCAAGTGAACTCGTCCGTAGTAGCAAGATATTAAATGGTAAGCCAGGATCGTTCGTGGGGATTTGGGTGTTTCGACTTGATAAAGATTTCGATGATAAAAGTCCTAAGATGCAAGCAAGCAATGATAAAAGAGATTCGATGATAAATAGATGTACTTGGTTGGACTTAGTTTGGGAATCCGATTCGATATGAAGGTGGAAACGACTAACAAGTTGATTAAAAGAATTAAAGGTTATCCAATCTATTGTTTTCAAAACTTTTTATCTTCGTCAAGACTCCTAGTGACAAAAACAAGCATTAGGCACAATCAATCAATTCAATACTGAGAAAACCTCTATGAGTTTGATTTGCGATTTGTTTCAAAAATCATAGACATTGATTACCATGTTTCCTAGGTATACTAAACCCGCTTTAAATAGAGGTTAATACAAAGGTCAGCCGATCGTAGACCAAAAAAAAAAAAAAAAGGGGCGACAATTGATTGTTAACAATACCCCTTTTTTACGCCTTTGATATTCTCAATAAACCATTCGGTTTGGTAAAAAACTATGCCCACTTTAGAACATAAGAAAAATGGATCTAAACTTAGCAGTGAAATTGAATTAACATGCACACTATCATATATCGAATCTTATCTTCATACCACAAACATCATCTAACCAAACACATAAATGGACTAGCCACTCATATTAAATAGACATAATTCCAGAAAATAATGCATTCATAAACATAATGAGAGTTCTTACAAAAGTATTGCAAAAGCTTAAAGGAATGTAAACTAGGAAATGACAAACTTTGTGACTTAGGGGGATCCTTCCTTCTTCTTGGCTTTCCTGGAGCTTCTTCCTGACTTTCCTCGACTTGGATGGCTTTTGAGAGGAGTGGTGGTTACGAGGATAGGGTTTTAGGGTTTGAGAATGGTGAGATGTATGTTAAAATAAGGCATAGAGGTCTCCTATTTTTACTATTGTTTTATGTCGGTTCCAGTGTCTAAAGGGGTATCCAAAGTCGGTTTAGAGGGTCTAGATCCTTCTTGATTATCAAGGTTTCTTCTAGAGTGAAATGAAAAACATAGGCTCCACTCCTGCTGGCCGGCAAACCTTCCTGTCGGGTGGCAAACTCTCCAGCCGGGTGGCTGAGAGGTTGCTGGTGGAATCTTTTTGTTGGATTTCTCGTTTAATGCTCTTTCTTGAGTTGTGCTTGGCCGTGGGCCTTCGTACTTCACATACTTCATACAAACTTGATCTCAGGCTTGAAGCTTGAGTAATTAGATTTCTTCTTCTTTGAGATGCTTCCGCACTTGATCCTGACACGGGATTCTTTGTATTCGTGATAATCTCTGCATGCTCCTCTATCCTTTTCTTGTTTTCCTATATTTGGCTGCAGTTACACTAAAAAGCATATTTCGGCGTAATTGAGTAATAAAACCTTAGGTAACTGACCAAATAATTAATACAAAAGTATGAATAACGCTCCTTAAACATACTTAATTAGAGTGTTATCACTACTTGTGTATGGTTTTCTCCCCCTAAAGGGAGTTTGTTGACATAGTGAAGAAAACTCACGAGTTGGGTACTCAAGGAGTAGAGTAGGGAGAAGAGGGGCTTTGTTACCAAACCACTATAAATCCTTATGTTGTGGTTTGATCTTTCTAACTCTTATCTTGCAAATTTATATCATTTCTTGTTGTCATTTATTTACTTAACTAGATTGCTCATATTGTGCATACATTGAGATCACTATAAATCCTTATATACAAATGCGATCCTGATCGTAGGATCGTACGATCCTACGATCCCACATACAAAAAACGATCAGGATCATAACAAGATCGCAATTCAAGCAGGATCGTGTCAGGATCGTAGGATCGTAGGATCGGACCAGATCGCGTAGGATCATAGAATGGCCTTATTTTGGACTTTTGGTAATTTAGACTAAGGTTTATAAATTTCCATTAAGACGGTTTCATATTTTTTTCTATCCATAATCGTTTAACGATTGAAACATGAAGTAGGTGTACGTATGTAGTATCTTTTTTTATCCAAATCATTCATTTATCGATTGAAACATGAATGAACTTTATGCAAGTATGTATTACAATATATCAAATGTTCTATTACCATGCCACCATGGTACTTGAACAAATAACTTTTTTCTTTTATCATCTATTTAGATTCGTTTATCATATAAGGGGGAATTTCATATATACCCAATAAAATTTTAAAAATTAAATATTTATCTAAAACACAAGTTATCAATGCATGATTTAAAATGCTATTAAAGAATGTTTAGATAAAAAATATAAATATTGAAGAATTTTTGGGATATATGTAAATGCTTATCGTGTAAAATATTATATAGAAATATAAAAAAATAACCTTATCTAAAAATATATAAGTTTTCATAAGGATCTTATGATCCCGATCCAATCCTAAGATTACAATCTTGCAAAGCCGAAAATGATCCTAAGTAAGATCCTGATCCTGACAACCTTGGGTAAACTATTCAACCCTCTTTCATCCCCCTTCTAGTTTCCACAATTGGTATCTGAAGCCACGTATAACAAGATTTTTAAAATAAACTGTATTTTAAAACTTGAATCGATCTATGGAATCAGAAAAATAATTTAGAAGGGCAATCTATGCAAAGACCACCACTATTTGAAAGTATGGATTTATTTATTGGAAAAATAGATTCGAAACTTATGTGAATCAAAGATCGAGATATTTGGCACGTTTATTTATAATATGGTTATTTCCTCCATTCAAATTAATCCCGAAACTAAAAAGGATGAAATTGTGCCATTTGACAAACAAAGCAATGATCTTAAAAAGAAACTTGCTAAAAATAATGCTTTGCCACGTAAAGAATACGAAAGAATTTTTATGTGTAAAACCACAAAAGAAATTTGGGATACTTTATTAATCACTCACCAAGGTAATAGCCAAGTCCTGATAACAAAATAGATCCACCTGTTCAACATATGAACATTTACATTACGGAAGAGGATTCGATAGATAATGCTTTGCTAAGATTTAACACTATCCATTCTATCTAAAAGCACTTGATGAAGGTTTTTCTAGCAAGAACTATGTTAGGAAATTTCTTAGGGTACTTCATCCTAAATGGCGCGCAAAAGTCACGGCTATTGAAGAGTCGAAGGATTTGACATCACTATCACTTGAAGAACTTATCAACAACTTGAAAGTATATGAAGTGATAATAAAGAAAGATTCTGAAATGGTCAAAGGCAAAAGAGAACAAAGTAGATCTCTCGCTTTGAAGGCTAAAAAGGAATCTAGTGATGAAGAAAGTTCGACCTCCGATAGTGAAGACGAAGAGTATGCTATGGCCGTGAGAGACTTCAAGAAGTTTTTCAAAAGACGAGGAAGGTTTGTAAGACAACCACGCGATTAAAGAAAGTCGTTCCAAAGAAGTAAAGATGACAAAAATGGTAAAAGTGAAAGAAAATGCTTTAGATGTGGAGATCCAAATCACCTCATCGGAGAATGCCCAAAGCCACCAAGAAGCAAGAACCAAAGGGCTTTTGTTGGAGGAACATGGAGCGATAGCGGCGAAGATGAGGAAGAAAAGACTAAAGACGAAACTTGTCTTGTAGCTCAAGCGTCTAACGAGGTACTTTTCGAAACCGAATTTTATAGTGATGATTTAGCGTCAATAGATGATTTAGACTTAGATAGTGAATATAATCGATTTTGCAAATTAGGTCTAAAATTTATATCTAAAAATAAGTCACTAAAACTAATTAAAAATAAGCTAAAAAATGAGGTTCTCAACTAAAATAAAAAAGTGTACTCGATTAGAGAAATAACAAAGTTAGTTAATCTTGATGTAAAACCTGTCAAAATATTAAAAATGAAACTAAAAACTAAAGGAGGAAAAAGCTTAAACTTTATCAATTTACTAAAAGACACTCACTCGCTTAAGACAATGCTAAGTTTTTCAAGAAACCATCAGGAGACAAATCGGTTCTAGGATCACAAGTGAAACTAAACAAATAAATTTGTAAAATCACAAGAACTTGAACCCAAGTTTATCAAAATAGACAAAACTACTCTAATGCATATCCCACAATGTGGAATAATCCCCAACAACTAAACTATGCTCCATGGGGAAGTTATCCACCTTTTATGCATCCAAATCAAATGCAACATATGCAAAGGATGTATGGTACTAACAATTTCGGACCCATGAGATATTAGGAACCAAATGTTTGAATTATTATGTTATTTAAATAGATATGCTTGGGAATAAATTTGGAGCCCGACGAGTGGATTAAAGATAGTGGATGCTCAAAACACATGACGGGTAACCAAAAGCTATTCTCTACATACAAAGCATACAAAGGAGGTACTGTTATTTTCAAAAGTAATTTACGTGGTAGCATCATAGGCAGAGGTATGATTTCTCATGACTCCCTCATTATTAAAAATGTTAAGCACGTAGATAATATAAGATTTAACTTGCTAAGTGTTGGTCAAAAATGTGATAATAAGTGTAAAGTAATATTTACCGAACATGATAGCAAAATAATTAAAGACGAAAAAGTCATAGGTAGAGGAATTAGAAAAAGAGGCTTATATGTGATGAAACTAGGAAATAAATCAGAAGATAAAATAAGTCTTGCAACCTTAGATGAAAATTCCACCTTATGGAATAGGAGATTAGGTCACGCAAATATGCAATTAATTCAATATCTAGTATCTACGAAGTTAGTTTGAAATCTACCTAAGCTTACATTCAATCGACATTTTTTCGACGCTTGCAAAATTGGAAAGCAAGTTCATGCTAGTCACAAAGCCAAAAATATAGTCTCGACGAAGAGATGCTTAGAACAATTACACATGGACTTATTCGGCCCTTCCGCCATACGGAGTTATGGAGGAAATCGTTATACCTTAGTAATTGTAGATGCCTATTCTCGATTTACATGGACTAGATTTCTAGGAAATAAAACAGAAGCGTTCAAAAAATTTGAAACATTTAGTAAAATGATTCAAAACAAATTAGGATGTTCCATAGTGTCAATTAGAACAGATCATGGTCGGGAATATGATAATGAAGTACAATTCGGAAACTATTGTGATTCTAATAGGATTACTCACAATTCTTCCGCCCCTCGTACTCCACAATCAAATGGGGTAGTAGAAAGAAAGAATCGTACTCTACAAGAAATGAGTAGGACTATGTTAAATGAACAATCCATTCCACAAAAATTTTGGTGTAACGCGGTCGACACATCAACTTATATAATCAATAGAATTTCAATTAGACGCATTCTAGGAAAAACCCCATATGAATTATTAAAAGGTAGGAAACCTAATCTTAACTATTTTAAAGTATTTGGAAGCAAATGTTTCATCCTTAATACAAAAGACTATCTCACCAAGTTCGACCAAAAGTCTTACGAAGGTGTTTTCTTAGGATACTAGCAAAATAGTAAAGCCTCTATAATACTCAACAAACAAACCATGAAAGTCAAAGAATCCTTAAATGTGACATTCGATGAAACTCCTCCCTCGCCTAAAACATCACCTTTTGAGGATGATGACTTAGTCGAAGAAGAAGCTATTAAGGTTAATGAACAAGACCCTTAGGCAATGATGTCGAAGATAAATCCTTAAAAAACAATGAAATCATTAATATTAAAGAACCTAAGAATCATCGACTAGAAAATGTTATTGGTAATTTAAATAAAAGAACTCTTAGATCATAAGCTCAAGATAAAGGTAATTTCTTTTGTTTCATTTCAACCATAGAACCCAAAAATATAAATGAAGCTTTAAAAGATAAAAGTTGGGTAATTGCTATGCAAGAAGAATTAAACCAATTTATCTCAAATGATGTTTGGGAATTAGTCCCAAATCCTAAGGATATGACCATTATTAGAACTAAATGGGTATATAGAAACAAACTTGACGAAAATGGTGTCATGTCTAGAAATAAAGCTAGGCTAGTCTCCCAAGGTTACAATCAACAAGAAGGAATTGATTATGACGAAACTTATGCACCCGTAGCTATATTATAATCCATAAGAATCTTTTTAGCATATACTCAGCGCACTAGACTTGCAATTATTTCAAAAGGCTGTGAAGAGTCATACATAATGATTTATCAATGAGGAGGTTTACGTGACACAACCTCCAAGATTCATTGACTTCGCAAAACCTAATTATGTTTATAGACTAAAAAAAGCGCTCTACGGACTTAAACAAGTTCTTAAAGCTTGGTACGATAGATTAAAAGCCTTTCTTATTAAACATAATTATACTATAGGAATGGTAGATAACACACTCTTTACTAAAAAGAAAAATTCTAATCTCATAATTGTTCAACTATATGTCGACGACATTATATTCGGCTCAACTTGTCAAGAATTGTGTGATGATTTTCCAAGATCATGCACGATGAGTTGAAATGATTAAGATTGGGCGAACTAAAACTTTTTCTAGACTACAAAATAAAACAATTACAAGAAGTTATATTCTTTAATCAAATCAAAATATATAAAAGGAAATGCTTAAGAAATTTGGATTAGCAAGAATCTTAAGCAATAAAACTCCCATGTCTATGGAAACAAAACTCACGAAAGACAAAGAAGGTAAGTCCATGGATAATACTAAATATAGAGGTATAATAGGTAGTTTATTATTCTTAATAGCAAGTAGGCCCGATATCATGGTTAGTTGTTTTGCTTTGTGTTACGCTCCAAAGAATCCCAAAGACCTCTCATCTAAAAAGCGATTAAAAACATATCTTCCGACACATTAAAAGTACTACCCACTGGATTATTGTATCCAAATGGGGTCCATCATAGAACCCATAGTAATATGCTTGACTCTGATCATTGCGGAGATTCTGTGGACCAAAAATATCACTTAGCGGTATTTATACGTTATATTAGGATGTTTGTTTAACTCTTGGTTTTGAAGAAGGCAAACCGCTCTTGCTATATCCACTACCAAAGCCAAATACGTAAGCGCCGGAAAGGCATGCCAACAAGAACTATGGATGAAACAAGGTCTCGTTGATTATGGCATTCATCTCGACGACATTCCTATAATGTGTGACAACAAAAACAATAGAGTTAATCAAAAAGCCTCGTTCAAACACTCGGTACTAAACACATCTAAATAACGTCACCATTTCTTTTGCGACAATGTTCAAAAGGAAATCTCTCCATCGAAAAGGTTTCCGTCGGAAGACAACATAGCTGACATTCTAACTAAACCTCTTAAACTAGAGTCATTCAATTACTTGCGTCTAGGTCTAGGAATGATGGAACAAAACGAATAAAGCCTTTAAAGTAATCATATTATCAAAATCAATGATAAACTTCACCTATTTATCCAAAATACCCAATTATAATAGAAAACTGAAAATATCACATCTCACTTAAAAATTATTAAAATTTACCAAAATCAAAAAATCAGGAAAATAAGTTGTTAGAGGGGCGGCCCCTTAATCTCTAAGGGGACCGGCCACCTTAATACAGGCGGCCCTCTTATCAATAAAGGGGCCGACCATCTGACAAATTTTTTTTTCTTTTTTTCCCTGTAAAAACCAGAAACAAACACACCTCCAAAACTGCTACTGCAAATATAACCCAACCAAAACACCATAATACCATCTAAAACTCAATCTCAAAACGCAACAATACACACTCAAGAACATATACATCAAAATAACATTTGTAAGTAACATTCAATTATTCCCTCTCAATTCTTGTGTTTAGGATTCTATTTTTCACCAAAAACCAAAAATTAGGAATTTGTTTTCACACAACTATTGTGCATCCCATAACATAGGAAATTGCATATTTGCAACACACGAATTTCACACAATTTTAATTTTCTACATTCTTGAACTTAAAAAATACTTATTTAAAATATAAAATATAACTCCAATTATATTTATCGAAAAACTTCACACTGCTAGAACTCATGAAATTTCTTTTTCGGATATATTGTTGATATGTGCTAAAAACGTTTTACATGCACACATGATGATCTCACACTTATTGCCGAAATATATAATCTAATATATATTTTTCGACATTTTTGGTTGAGTAAAATTTAATAAAGGAGCGTTTGGATTATTTCTTAGGTTTTTTTAGAGTCGAAATAATCATTTTGAAATCCGAATCACAAATATAAATATATATAATTATGACTTGTCTTAATTTTTGGGGAGATAATGTATATCGTCCTCAAAACAAGTTTGATATAACAAAGAACTACACATGATACATAAATTCCCAAACATACATTCCTCAAATCAAGTGGTAAAGTTACGGATTACTTCTCATGATGTGAACTTTAGTGTGTAGTCATATGACTTACAAATCATAGAAGTGTTTAAGTAACAACCTATTAATTATAGTTTAGCATAATGTGAACATTGTCAAATGACCATAGCCTTATCAATAATTTTATGTTAGATATATTAGTTTCGCTTAAATTGATTTGCAATTTAACCTTGTTATTTCATAAATATTTAAAAAATTAGTCTATTTGCTCTAAATAGGGCTTGCTGTAAAATGACCACCAAGCTATCCATCTTTTTACAACTTTCTACAAAAAGACAAAAACCTTGAAAATATAGGCTCTCCCAGGTGGCGGCTCCTTATTGATAAGGAGGCCGGCCATATAGATAAAGGGGCCGATTTCAGCAACACGAAAAATATTACTGTTTTTCTGCTTTTTAACCTCCTTTTGCCTAGACCTAGCTATACTTTCCCAGAACTCATAAAACATTCCTTGGATTTGTATTCTAACAATGTCCATCTATCCTTAATCATCCCATCCTCCTAGTATAAATTAGTCCCCATCTTCACCATTCTCATCACTATTTCAAATAATCTATGAACCCCCCTAAAACCCCCTTATCTAAACTCTCCAAGAAATCCAAAATTTCTGTAAGACCCGTATAGAGAAAGAAATTGAACTATTACAACTCATCCAATGTAGATGAAGTTGACATGCCTACACTAATGCTAAAACCACATCATCCTTTGCAATAACTATTCAAAAAGAAACTCTCATAAATGCACCCTCTAAACTAACTACACCTCAAACACACTCACCTCTACACATTCGATCCCTAGGTATGATGTTGTCTTGCAAGGAAATCAAAACTGTATCGAAACTCAACCTCAACTACCTTCTTCTCCAACAAGAGATATGCTCGTTGATGAAATAAATCAACTTTAGGATTTATGAAACCTTCTAGCAATGCATCTCTCAAATCATACCACTAATCCAGCACCATCCACACCAATCTTGCCTCACACATCACTTTCGATCAAGTTGAACATCATGTTGGCTATTTCCCATGTTGTCGCTACAACTAAGCTTCAATTTTATACTATAAGAGAGAGAACTCAATTGGGTGAATTTCTCTACTCGACCATTACCACCCACTATAATAATTCAAAGGAACTATCCACCAACAATCACCTCCGCACCAAACCTTCCACTAACAACAAACTAGGCGTGCTATATGCTTAGTATTTTCTTGCTTTCAAATAAAAGATTAACGTATCCTTTTGCAAGCAAGTCCTATGGTATTCTAGGAAAATTAGGACCTTTGTAGTTTTCTTTTATGTATGATGTATTATTATGCTTCAAGCATAATATTTAGACTTAATGTATGCATGTTGTATTATTGTGTTTTATACACAATATTTTATGTTTAATTGAATGCAACTAGACATTTATAAAATATAAGTATCAATAATATTTGTGATGGTTGTAGACTCTATTTATATAGCTGAGCTTAGTTTATAAATTGAATAACCCTAAAATGTTGTTAATAGTAGAAAAAGTATGTATCTATGTTTTAAAATTTTTTCTATACATTCAAAATATTGGTCTTGTTCCTCTAACTTAGTTTTGTAGCAAAGTTTCCATAGCTCGATTCTTTGGTATCCTCAAACGAGAGGGAGCACACATCAAGGGGGAACGTTTGTTCCATCGGATTAACGTTGCTTTATTGACGAAGCCTTTTTTATTCTACAAAAAGTGGGAGAAATGAAATAAAACTCACTAAAAACTTTTTAAATTCAATTTTTACATTAATAGTTAGATTTTGTAATCATCAAAAAGATGGAGATTGTTTGTTGTTCCAAATAAATCTATTCTTTAGCTTGTAAAGATTAAGTTACTTTGGATAAATTCAAAACAACTATGGTTGAAACTTTGTGAATACTAAAGAGTATGCGAAATCTACTCTTTAATACTTAGAAGAATATTAGTGAAATAGTGAATTGTATGAACAATGATATTACTAAAAAGCTCCAATATTATTATTATCAATAATACGAGTACTCTGTTAAGTACAAGGGTTACAACGCTTGAAGCTATATAAAATAAACGACTTCTATGACTTTTGTACATTGAACACCATAACCTAGGATCCCGTTTTATACACCAAGGAGTCCTTTACAAGATAACTACAAATCTTCTATAATATTAATCTTATACGTATCTTTCTAACTAAATAAAATATACTCTGAATACATATCACTTTACACGTCTTTATCCTTTTAGCAGTCATCAATTCTTCTAAGCATCATCCTTAAGTCTTCAGCAGTATTAAGTTAGCACTGGCAGTACTAACTTTACTCTAGCAGTACTAACTGGTTAGTACTGGCAGTTGTAATCTTGAGCAGTACTAACTGTTTGGCTTGGCAGTACTAAGTGTAATGAGTTTTTATTCCCAACAATCCATCCTAAACTTGTGATTTACCCCCCCCTCCCAAAATCCCCCCCATCAAAGTTTTTTTTTATTTACAGTTTTGTGATAATTTTAAAACCCTTTTTTGTTATTATTTTTTTTCTACCCCCTCCCCCCCCCCCTGAGAGGAATTTTTTTTTTTTCCACCCCCCCCCAACCCCCCCCCCCCCTCCCCCCACCCTTTTTTTCCCCTAAAAAAAAACCAACATTCAAATCTTTTTTTCACCCTTTTTTTGGGTCATTATTTTTTTCCCCAGCCCCCCCCCCTGCAAAATTGGAAAAATTAAAATTTCTACCCCACCCCCCCACCCCATTTTTTCACCCCTAAAAGGGGGGAAAAAAAAAAAGTATTTTTTTTTTGTTTTTTTATCCCCCCCCCCCCCCCCCCCCACCCCCTACTTGAACCATCTCATTATCTTGTTCCACTAAGAGCTTTGCAATCATCATCTGTGTAAGAACACCTCTTAACAAACGATATTCCCTTTCAACCAGCATGTAGATATCTACTCCATCCGTTGTAGATACATGATGCACTCCACAAGTATCATACAGTCTCCATGTTAGATCATGAATATGCTTTTGAAGCTTCCATAACTTATCCTTTGTATCTGGTTCAAACAATCTCTTCAATTCAATCCATATTTCTCTTTCTTTGTCATCTGTTGGTTCTGTTGAATTGAACTTCTCTTTGACTAGACTCCACAGCATCACCAAATCATCTTTGTCAAATGCTTTCAGCATATTATCAAAGAATTGATATACTTTAGTATGATTTCCAACTCTGATGATCTTCCAGTGCTTCCTAGTGTCTTCAATGTAGATCTCCCAGTCAATGATTGGATACTTGGTTTGTAAAGCTTCAACATTCATCCCTTGCTCTAGAACTATTATCATCATTTGTTATAGCTCTTCTTGTGATAGCTCATTTGTTTCTTTATCTCTTGGTTATGAGCTTTCTCTAGTCTTTTGCTTCTTAGAACTTTCTTGATCAAGTTCTTCTTCTACAGGCCTTTTTGAGCTTTCAGCTGCTAACTTAGGAACTGCTCTTTCAACTTCACTCTCTATTGGAACAAAAGTTTATACCTCCCTCATTGTTGTTTCAAATAAGGTCTTGATCTCAGCAAAAGAATAACTTTTCAACTGCTTTAGTGTATAATTTCCCATATTCTTGATATAATTAGACATGTAGGTCCTCTGTTGAGCTTGAGTCATGGGCTTGTTCCTTTTTGCTTCAGCTTTTTGTTGGGCAAAATGTCTCTTTCTCTGGTTGATAAGTTCTATAAGCAATCTTACTTTTTCAACTTCAGAGTATTTTTCTCTTTCATCTGCTTGTAACCTTTGTGCTAACTCTTCATCAGCTTCAACTCTAGCCTGTATGTCTTCCCATTCTTCAACATTAAAAGAGCTAGCTTCTTCATGTACCCTGGCAATCCTCTGCCTCTCTTCTTCATCAAGTTGTTCTTGCAATCTCACAGCTATTTCATAACCAAGTCTTTTTTGTCTTTGATGCAACTTTGTCTTGGTTTGTTCAGGCTCATATTCTATCATTATACCTTTACCTTTGTCTTAGATTCCTCCTCTTAATAACACTAATTCTCAGCAGTACTAATGTCATCAGCATTATAAAACTCTTAAGGACTGCAGTACAATAATAACGACTAGCTTATTAACTGCTACACAGCAATACTAACATCTTCAGGAGTATAAACTTCAGTTTCAAACTCCATATCCTGTCCATACCTCCCCTGAGTCTGTGTACCCATCTGTACCAAAGTAATCCCCTCATCTTCATTAATTTGAGCAATTTTCCTCCCATGTTTGGAAGGATCCTCTAAAATCTTCTTTCATCATCATAACAACAATTCTAGCTCTTCTTCTATCTTCTGGACTTAGAGCTGCTCTTCCAACCTTTTTACTTTCTTGATAAGCATAGTATAAGCATCACATATACATTCTTGGTTTGTTCAAATCTCCTCCAAGCTCTCCACTTCCTTGACAATTGGGTACATAAAACGTCAATTCTTGTAGTGTCATATTGTCCTCATAACTTCCAAGTGTGTTAACTCTTAGGAGAGGTGAATCATGGGGCATGGATGGGGTCTTATCAATGTTACCACTGCCTTGTCTTGCATCTAAGCTAGTGAAAGTAGTGGCAGCCCCTCCATGTCTGACATTTACACCTGGGGATGCAGCCTCATCTGCTATATTGGTGTGAGGAGGAGAACTAGGATGAGGAACCTCAGTTTCCTGTCTGATAGACTCCTAAGTTTGGTGTAAGATTGTTATGAGGTTGAAGAGCACCTTTGGGTGTGTGGAGTAGACTCACTGGGACTATTAATCCTTCATCTTGAACAACTGATGGAGCATGGTAGCAGCCTCTTCTGCAACATGGGTTGTTTGCATAGATGGTGGTGAAGTTGGTGGTTGTGAGGTGGATGGAGCACTGGTGGGTGTGTGATGGGACTCAACTGGGACTGTTGATCCTTCACCCTGAAAAATTAGGCCCTGAACAAGCATTGTTGGAAACAATGGAATGTCCACCCCATTATAACCCTTAGAAATCCTTCTCATATTGCCAAAAAGTTTTTGAGTAAGAGTAGGAGCAATATAAGTTCTTTTGTGAGGTAGAAGCTGTCTTTTGTGCTTGTTCAAAAAGATTTGTATAAATCTTGGATACATTAAAAATTTAGACTGATTATCTAAGTTTTTCAACATGCCATCAAAAATCAATTTTGAAAAATTAAAGGTTCTGTTTGTGGCCAAGCAAATGATAGCAGTGGCTATGTTGCTACTAAATTGATCCCAAGCAGTTTTCTTAGCACTCAAACAATGAAGGATGGTATGAATCAAAAACCTCCATTGAGGGGAAAAGTGTCCCTTTTGAAAAGTTAATCTGTCAGAATTGGACACATACCCCATAAGAGCAAGTTGCTCAAAAATTTCAGTATTAGGTAAAGTACTAATACCATCAGAATCTTCTAACTTGAGATGCCTCCTTATAGATGCTTCAGTAACAGTCTTAACTCTCCCATCAATGGTAGCAGTTATTTCCATCTCTCCATTCTCAGATGTGCTTGCAGAAGCAGTTTGCCAAAACTGATGGATGAGTGAAACATAGATGGTTGGATTTTCAGTAAGAGCATACTTAATATGAGTAGAATTGAGAAAATCCACTATCTGATGAAATCCTTCACTTCCCTCTGGTTTCTTCAAGAAGGCGACCATATTGTGTTTGTCACAGAAGTCCAAATTCGCCATTCGATTTAGAAAAGTGGGATTAGGGTTCTGGGTTATGATCGTGGATGAGAGTATGTATGTTTGGTAAAGGTAATTGAGATAATAGAGAGTACTTAAGGTTTTTGATTGGACCGACTGAATAAAATTGAGTATTTATCTTGAAGAAATCTTGATATATAAAGAAAGTTCAAGATTTATCCAAATCAAGGAAACCTATAAGCAAAGTAGTTGGCGGAAATATCTCAACGACTATCTTTAATTAATGAAATTCTGTTATGCCACAAAAACACTAACGGTCAGCCAACAGTACTAAGTTTAGCCTAACAGTACTAACTTTAAGCCCAGCCGTATTAACTTTACCCAGCAGTATTAAGATATTCCTGGCAGTACTAACTTAATACTGGCAGTATTAAGTTTATGCCTGGCAGTATCAACTCCAGTTCTATTCCAACAAGCATTTCCATCATAAATTTAAATTCTCATAAGTTATCTTTCTGTTTTTCAGCTCACTATACCTCTCATTTTTTTTCTCACCAATTCACTTTTTTTGTTTTTATATCACACAACTCTCTTTCTATTTTTCATCTCACTATATCTCTCATTTCTTTTTCTCACCAATTCACTCTTTTTGTTTTTATACAATGTTCCATCAATTCCATTAGTTTCATGTTGTCCTATCTACTTCCAAGTATGTAAACTCTTGAGAGAGGTGGGTCATTGGACCAAGGTTTTCAAGATCGGGATCCTACCTATGATCGTTTTCGTCTTTGCAAGATCGTGATCGTAAGATCGGATCGGGATCTTAAGATCTTACTATAATGTCAATTTCTTAATAATCTTTATAATATTAGACAAATCTACGAATTACTATATATCATTAACACAAAACTATACAAAAATATTTTCGAAAATTATGATTATAAAATGTTTAAGAAGATTAACATATAGTTTTTTAAATTCTACAAAACACAACCGATAAATATTTAGTTTTTTAGTTTGTGGTTTGAGAAAAGTAAGATCGGATCATAGTAGATCTTAAGATCCTATGGTAAAGATCAGGATCCTATAAGATCCTAAGCTTGCAAAGATCCTACGTAGGATCCAGATCATTTTTGTTTTGCAATATCGTAAAATTGTAAGATCCTAAGATCAGGATCGGGATCCTGACAACCTTGCATTGGACTATTTAGATGTAGTCTCAAACCTAGTTTGAGCATCTACACCCCCAATATGGTATCTTAGCACCTGGGATTACTACATGAATCAGTTCCCTAAGGAAAAGACTCATTAAGTGTTGCCATAGATTGGGTCCTATTTTTGTTACCACTGTCCTGCTCTGCTTCTAAGCTAGAAGCAGTAGTGGCAGCCCTTTCCATTCTGTCACCCAACTCCTTATGGACAGCCTCATCACTAACCTTTTCAGGGAGACCACCAGACTGAGGTATTTTAGTGTCCTGACCTCTTTTTGGTATTTGACTCTTCATACACTTTTGTTTGATGTTACATGTCCTTCCATCCATTCTTGACTGCATATTG
>BQNB010122554.1:0-20265 GCA_026074375.1 Tanacetum coccineum
AGAGTCTCTATTTCATCCATATCCATTTTGACTGAATTATCCTCCACATTTCCTCTTAAGGACTTAATTTGCTCTTTCATATCATTGAGTAAATGTTCATATCATTTAAATGTTCATATCATTTAAATGTTCATATCACTTGAAACTGCTCCAACGGCATCTTGTAAATGTTCATATCATTGAGTAACAGAGTGAACCTCAAGTAGTACTCATGTAACGTCTCTCCTTTCTTGTAAGTGAGCTTATCAAATTCATCACACAGTGTTGACTCACAAGCGCATAGATTTCAGTTGGTAGGCCTTGGAGAATGATGTTTATTGCTTTGATGTCGCAATCTGCTTGAATGGATTCAGCTGGAGTTAGTTCAACATATTCCTTTAGCCTTGTTACTCCATCCTTAGTGATTGAAGGCCAAACAAGTGGTCCTTTTTCAATAGATGCAAGTATCATTCTTCCATGTGGTATATTCATCATATCATACAAGTGTTTTTCAAGCTTCGGTGGTTTGTTGTCTCCTCCAGAGAGAAGTGATTTATCAGCAAGAGACGTCATTGTGATATCAAAAGATTACAAATTGATCGATCGGTGGTAGAAAGAAATTATGTTTGGTTACGTGATTGTTGAGTCTTGAATTAAAACTACACGGGATTTTACAATTCTTGACAAAACCGGGAAAACAAGTGTTTGGTTTGGTCCTCTCGTTCGGTCCACTAGTTCGGTCCTCTCGTTCGGTCCACTAGTTCGGTCCTCTCGTTCGGTTCTAACAAGTGAAAAACACTCGTTCGGTTCAAACTAGAGAACACTCGTTCGATTCTAACTAGAAATCACTCGTTCGATTCTAACTAGAAATCACTCGTTCGATTCTAACTAGAAATCACTCGTTCGATTCTAACTAGAAGGCACTCGTTCGATTGACACTGATGAAGCTTGTTCGGTTCAACCTATGCAACAGCTCGTTCGATTATCTTGTTCGGTCCTCTAGTTCGATTCTCTTGTTCGATTCACTAGTTCGATTCTAACTAGTACGAAACCCAATTTTTCAAAACTCAAAAAGACACGATTTTTAATGGTTTTTAGCAAAAAATCTTGTACAACTAGTATTACTAACCCTATAGGAACAATAAAAATGAAAACTTTAAGGTTTTTAAGCCAAAAAATTTTAATCACTAATTTGCTCTTTGTAAAGGTTTTGAACACAAATCAAACACAAAAATCTAAACACACCACTCCATGGCTCTTGATACCAATTGAATGAAGAGACTAGTTATTCTTAAAGACAACCAAGACAGAGTGAGATGTGGGTTGGATGTTAGAGAGAAATTGGATGGAAATGGATGAATGTATTAATGAAATGTGTGAATAATGGAACAACTAACAATGGAACAACCAACCCTCTCCAAGACTAGGAGAGGGGTATAAATACTACATAGGAGGCCGGCCATGGGCTGAGATGGGCCACCCATGGGCCTTGGGCCGGACTAGATTACTAATCTAATCCTTATACTAACTACAAGCTAAGACTTGTTACAACTTTGGAAGTGACCGACACTTTTCGTGTTTCCAACAGACCACTACCTGAACTAGTTTCCTAGGGATTAGGTTCATTAAGTGTTGCCTTGGATCGGGTCTTATTTATGTTACCACTGTCCTACTCTGCTTCTAAGCTAGAAGCAGTAGTGGCAGCCCTCACCAAACTGCCAGCCATCTCCTCATTGACAGCCTCATCTGCAACATTAGTTATAGGACCACTAGGCTGAGGTACCTCAGTGTCCTTTCTCTTTGGCTTTCTTGATCTTTGTTTCAGTAGAGGTTAAGATGTTGATGGTTGAATAATGGTGGGTGTGTGTTGGGGATCAGTAGGCATTGTTGAACCTTCACCCTATTCTTGTTAAGCTTGTACCATCATTATAGGAAATAAGGGTGTGTCCCTTTCAAAAAAGCCTTTCCCTAAAAAAAAAAAAAAAAAAAAACTACTAAAAAAAAACTACTAAAAACAAAAACAAATAAAAAAAAAAAACCCTACAAAAAAACAAAAAATAAACCTAAAAAAAACAAAAAAAAGTAACAAAAAAGAAGAACTAGAGTAAAAACTAAAAAAAAAAAAAAAAAAAAAAATAAAAAAAAAGAAAAAGGAACAAAAAAAAAAAACAAAAAACTAACACTAAAAAAAGCTCCCAACATAAAAAAAAAGAAAAAAAAACAATTAAAAAAAAGTAATAACACTAAGAAAAAAAAAAAAAAACAAATAACAACTAAAAAGAAACCCCAAAAAATAAACAAAAAATAAACCCCCCACTAAAACAACAAGAATAAAAAATAAAAATTCCCTACAAAAAATAAAAAAACTTAAGAAAAAAGATAACAAAAAAACAGAAAAAAAAACAAAAAAAAACAAAGAAAACCAAAAAAAAAAAAAAAAAAGTCAAAACTACTAAAAAAAACTACAAAATAAAAGTAAAACAAAGTAAAAAAACAAACAAAAAAAAACAGATACTACAAAAGAAAAAAAAAAAACTAAATAAAAACAAATAAAAAAAAAAAAAAAACAATACACCCTAACCAAAAAAAAACCCTAAAACCCTAAAAAAAAAAAAAAACAAAAAAATAAAAAATAAACAAAAAAAAAAAACAGAAGTAAACAAGCAAACCAATAAACTAAAAAAAGACACTAGCTAACCAACAAGAATAAACAGAAACAACCTAAAAAAAAAAATAAAGAAAAAACAAAAAAAAAAAAAAAACGAACTAAAAAAAAAAAAACTTAAAAAAAAAAAAAACTACCCCCAAAAAAACTCAAACACCAACAGCTAAAACATTAAAGAAAAAAACAAAAAAAAGAACTAAAAAAAAAAACCTTTCTACAAGAAAAAAAAAAAAACCCCCCAAAAAAATAAAAAAATAAATAAAAAAAACGATAAAAAAACAAAAAAAATAAACTAAAACCAACAAAAACTCCTCAACCCCAACAAAATAAAAAAAAAAGTACTAAACTACCAAAAAAAAACAAAAACTAAAGAACCTGAAAAACAAAAAAAACAATTCAAAAAAAAAAAGAGACACCTAGAAAATAAAAAAGCTAACAACTAAAAACAAAAAACTAATAAAAAAAAAAAAAAAAAATAAAAACAAAAAAAAATACAAAAAACAACTTACATAAACTAAAAAACAAAACCCTTCTCATGTTTCTAAAAATCTTCTTAGTGTGAGAGGGTGTAACATAAATCCTTTTATGATTTGACATTCCTTCCAGTTGTTTCTCTAAAAATATTTGCACAAACCTTGGATACATCAAAAATTTACCCACATTATCTAAGTTCTTCACCATACTTTCAAAAATATACTTTGAAAAGTTAAACTTCTGGTTTGTAGCTACTTGTAACACCCCCATTTTTATACATATAGCAGCGGAAGCTAAGTGAGTTAACTATTCATAATACAAACATACATAAATCAATAAAAAACGACCAAAAGGCAACGTTTTGGAAAAATTTGTTATCATTCATTTATTCATCAGAGTTTTTACAAAAGTGATGTCCCAAAATCTAGTAACAAAAGTTTGAATGATAACAGTTAGCCATCTTCAAGTCCATGCCAGTCCGTGCCATAATTTTCTCAATTACCTAAGATAAACATGCTAAAAAGTCAACACAAAGGTTGAGTGAAATTCATAGGTTTATAATAAATAGTGTGAATACAAGTCATCATAAGTGATAATTGTAATGAGCACAATTATTATAAAAGTAGTGTTTATAGTATTGCGTCTAAGCTCATGGCACACAAACTGACTGGTGTATATATATACCCAAATTGATGTGATATATATGATCTATTATATAAATATATCTATATATATATATATATATATATATATATATATATATATATATATAAAGATAATGGCCCCTAATGTAGGTAATTGCCATATACCTATGAGATTCAAATATAGTGCGTTTGGCTACCTATCTGGCTAACACAAACGGGATTCGTCAATCCTAACAGATCTATCCACAATATTCGCGTTCACTCGAAAGTGATTAATGTTCCATGATAGTGGGGTCTTTTGGCATAAAGGGACTTAGATCACAAGCAATAATATATCAAGATAGCATACATTTAGAAAACACTTGTATTCATAGTTTATAGCATGTACGGGAAAGTTTCCGTATGGTAGTATGATGTTATCTATCCGACAGGAAAGTTCAGTATATCAGTTTGAAAGTAAAACGGCTTCAACACGCAACACACAACCTGAGGTAAAAGGTCAAGTCTTAGTTTGATTGTACTCTAGAACTTTGAGAAAGTTTTGATTGATTAATTATGGAAGTATTGCATCACTGTTCGGGCAATCATAATCCAGAGGCCATGCAGTATTGTTTGAGGAGTCAGGGCACTTTAAATCGTAAACCCAGCAAACTTGTCAGAACAAATACCCAAATGGAACCCCTCACATGAATTTCCCTAGTAACGTGATACGATAAGTTTTTAATGTTTCTTCAAAGGCTAATCGATGATAAATTATGTTTAATATAAAACGTATTTTAATTTATAATACGTCGATCATTAATTAGTAACGATAAATGCGTTGAGGTTTAATAAAATCGGGTTTGATAATGTTTATCTATATTTTTATAATTTATATAAAAATATATTATTTTATATTTTCAAGAATATCAAATTGGCAATATATACCCTTGGTTTATAAGTAATTACAAAACTAGTCCTTTTAATATATAAAGTATATATTAAATAAGCTTATAAAAATGGCTTATAACAATAGTTTAGGTGTTTAGCTTATAGTATTAAAGAAAACGCAAGTTTAGGGTTTTATGGTTTCGGTTTGGATTAAAAAGGAAAAACGCTTAGGTTTTGAGTTCAAGGCTTTTAACAATGGATTAAACATGATCACATGAACATTATAAGAGTATTAAAACAGAAGACGAGCTTATAGAACCTAAATTTGAGCTTATGGATTTGAAAATGGGTCGTATGGGCTCTTTTGTATTCGTACGCCTGAGATAACCTTCTTGGGGCTTCAAGACTTCGTTTCTTCACTTCTATCTTCTCTTGGGACTTCTTAGGACTTCATTGATCAGACCATAGACGCCATTATTGATTAGAAAGAAAGAGTGAAGGTGTGAGTTGAAAGGAAGGGTGTGTCCCCCTTTTTATACTCGAATTAGATTTAGAGGCCAAGGAAGCTTGGAGGTTAAGCTTAGGACAGGTGGGGAGTGATTAGGATCAGCTAGGGGCTGAGTTTGAGGGGCTATGGATGTAGCTAGGAGGTATTGGATGGCGTTGGAGGGGTGTGAGGTGTTGTGGCATAGCTTGGAGCTCAAGGAGGTTATGTGGCCTCTTGGTGGCATGAATCAATTTTTCTGATAGCTCCCCTTCAACACAATATGTGGGATACCACTAATTTTTTAAAACTTGACATTACAAGGAAAAAATGGTATGATACCACAATTATGTTGACGACGGAGTGAGATGCATTAGTGAACAATGTATATTTGTAGGTCCAGCCCTAGATAGATCTTTACGCCTGTTGAGGTTGTAGAGCACTTATGTAATCACAAGCAACTCTATAGATTGTAAATATCAAGCATGTAAAAGCTCAAGTGTAGGGGTACGTATTATAAACCCCATGTGATGTATTATGTTATTTAATCAAAAAAAGAGAGAAAAGAAAAAGAAAGAGATTGATGTAGAGTTGTGTAGAGTTTGTATATCTTCGTTCGAGTCTTGGCTTATCAACCAAACCAAAGTGTATTCGTGTAAATAATTAGCTAACCCTTCCACCCCAAATTCACCCAAAGTCACCACCCAAATGTATCTTATTCGTTTCCGTTTCCATTATATGTTATCTTACACCTACACCTCACAACCCTTTATAAAGACCTCTTAGATAGTAATGAATAATACTTGTACCTAGCAATAGAGGTTTGATCCTTTACCAAGCCCATGGTAATTTATATGTTATGACAGGTAATGAGTGTTGATTTTCTGTTTCCCCTATATGTTATAATTTATTATACAACCGAGTGAAAGAGAGAATCCCTAAACACTTATGTGAGGTGCTAGTATATACTTTTCGTGCTTTTAATTACGAGGTCTAGAAGGTTGTGTTGTAGAATATGTTTAAAGAGTAGGTAAAATGACCCCTCATACTGTTATTGTCTAGGTAGAAAAGCCTATTTGCTTGAGGATAAGCAAATCCCAAGTGTAGGGGTATTTGATGAGGTGTTATTTTATACACTTTTTCAGGGTCGTTTAACCCCTTAAATTGTGCATTTATTCCCAAAATATGTACTTAATCATTCCTTTTCATGTATTTCTCATTTGGAATGCATTTGGAAGAATTACACGTGACTTGGGCTCATTTGGAGAAGATACGGACAAGACTACAGACCTACACCAACATTGATTAAGAATTTCTCTACAGTGGCTGGAGACGGCGTCACAGATACAACGTGGCACCGTCACCATGAAGATCAAGATGGCGTCACATGATTCCACGACGGTGTCAGAGCATATGACCCAGCCCATTATCTAGAATATTCTCTTTCATGAAGGCGTCACGATTAAAATGCGATGCCGTCACAGCATTTTTCCTATATATACAAACCCGAATTTAGGGTTTTGAGTGTGTAACTTTAGAACACAAGAGGGTACAAACCCTAGTTCGTTTAGCAGCTGTTAGGATGAACTTAGGGCCTAAAAACCCTATTGTACTTCCTCCAACTCATGTTTTAATCAAGTAAGGTTTATTTAATCATTCAATATGTCTATGTGTTGTTTGATCTATCTACGCTCTTGCTTTATCTTTAATATGCTTGGCTAAACCTTCTATTGTGTTTATTTATGATTGTATGAAACCTAGAATGTAGATCTTAGTGGTGTTGCTTCTTGTGATGGATGTGCATGTTAAGCTTTAGAAAACTAGCTTTTGTCTGTATCGCTGTGAATAGGTAATCTGTCTAGGAAAAATGTGATTGTGTAGAAGGATACAATCAGTAATAGTCTTCATAACTACCTTGCCTCCTAATATGGTGTCCACTCTTAATATATTTACATGCACTTAGGTACTCCATAGGGGCCACCATGTAATATCTTATACTACTTGCATGTGGTTGCTCTAGCGATACAAGTAGACGGCGTATGTTCATGTAATGCGTTCATGCTTTAGAAATAGTTACACAGTCATCACAACGTGTGAATGGCAACAAACACTTAGGAGAAGCAATCTAGGGAGTAATACATGATTAAATAAACACAGTCTTTTATCTTATTATTATCACCAGTAGCTTAGTTAATATTTAGTTTAAACAGCTAAAACCAAACCTCTCTCCAATTATATGATTTACTTGCTTTCTATAAAATATAAAAATATAAAAAATAATCTTCTCTCAACCCTTAGAATTCTGTTAGACCGTGATCAAGCCTTCCCAACCTATTCTTTGAGTGAACGATAAACAACCCCGAGTCTTTCCTATACTACACTACAACGATTAGGTGCACTGCCTAGGGAGTTGTAAATCTTCTCGTGTAGAAGTCCTATGAAGACCGCACATCATTCACCAAAATCCTTTTAGAGGGATTTGGGTTTTGAGATGATCTAGCTATTTGATGGTAGAATCCTGCGGATTCAAAGACCGTTGATCGGGGCAAAGGGTTTATTGTGCGGGTTCAAGAAAACTTACCTCTGTCCCTAGGAGCCATTATTTTTTAGAGTGTGGGCAAAGCAATAGAATACGAGTTTCTAAGAATATCTATTCATAACGATCCATTCACAGCATTGAATTTTTAACTAATGAGGTTGATTTTGGAAGATTTTATTATTTTTAAGCGTTTGGTTCCAAGAGAACCTAGTCTAGTCTAAGTATGGTGTGAATGGTTCATGTTTAGTGGTTGGTTAAATATATCGGCCCCCCCCCCCCAATATTATCTTCTAAAGAAACCTTCTCTATGGAGATGTTCCTTATTTGTACATTATCACGGAGGAAATGATGTCGGATTTCTATATGTTTGTGGCGAGAATGAAGGACGGGGTTTTAACTTAGGCCGATGGCACCTTTATTGTCACATAGGACGGGTATGTCATTTAGTTGGATGTCATAGTCTACGAGATCTTGTTTCATCCACAACGCTTGTTGGCATGCCTTGTCTGCGGATACATATTTGACTTCTGTGGTAGAAATGGCTAGGGTAATTTGTTTCTTGGAGAACTAGGATGTGAGGCAACAACCCATGAAGGTGCATGATGTGTTTCAAAAGCTTTAAATTTATAAGACTAGAATTACCGGTTATTAAATGGAAACACACGGGTAAAAGTATAACCCACATATGTAGTATAATATTTGAGGTAAGACCAGGTCGTTCACAGGGTTTTAATTTGTGTTTGAATAATCGCAAGTAAAATAAACTTTAACACTTGTAAGATAAATTATGTTGGATTCAATAATGTGAAAGATGACTACTCGGATAGTTTCATATAATTCCTAAGCAATGGTAATGATTACGATCTTAGATTTGGGTTTGTTTAACTTATAAAAAGGTTTTCTCGTCAAAAAATGTTTTCACAAATTAATTTGTTTAACTTAAGACTCATACTAGTTTAACTTGATCAAATGTGTCACTCAAATTATCCAGTTACTATTATATCAAATCTATTTTGTTTATCAAATAACATAAGCGGATTTCTCCAACCAAATGATAAAGAGCATAGACAAATCTTTAAAACCATATAACACACAACGGGTCTTTCGACCTATACCGTTATATGCATACAATCAAAGTTGATAAGATAAGACACGATAGGATTTCAACATAAGCATAAGATTAACAAGATCGCAATTATACCAAATACTTATTTTTTATATTAACTTCACCGAGTAGTCATGAGAGTTTTAGCCTCTCATGGCTATGAAGTTCATAACAAAATAAAGTAGAGAAACAAGAAACATACTATGCTTGGGTAGAAAAATGGATCAAACTCTACCCTTTACAAGTATCGAATCTTACTAAGCCTTTATTTACTGTTCTTCGTTCTTCTCGGATTACGGTCTTCAACTCAGGTGTTGGTGAAGATATTTGAGAGAGATTGATGTGATGAGGAATATGAGAGATGCTATAAATGGCTTGATTTTCGTCTTTTTTTATCGGATGTGGGAGGGCAAAAGTGCGGCGCACATTCTAAAATGTATGACGTACTTAGCCTAAGTCGGTGGAAATATCATTAATGTTATAAGGAAGTGCGGCGTACATTCTTGGAAAGCCGGCACGGAACTTGATGATTATTTACTGACTTCAATTAATTCCATTTAATTCGATGGGAAGTGCGGCACACACATAGAAATGTGTTGCGTAGCTCTTGTGATTTTTGGCTTTTGTCTTCTTTTTTCTTCTAACTTGTCTTCCAATGAGCATAAACACTTGTATTTTGGATTCATTTGAGCTCGGATGTACTCAAGGTGAACCTGCCATACATTTCATGCTATTAAGTATAAAAAGTTCACAAGAAATGATGAAAATATATACAAATAATGCAGCGGGAAAAAAACTTGTATACTTTAGGCTTTATCAAAATCTTCACACTTAGCTATCGCTTGCCCTCAAGTAATCAAAGCGAGAAAACAAGATCATTTATCGTGACGTGGAGAAAAATTAGATTTAACAAGTGTTTACTGATTTTATAACCTTTCAGTCATAGACATGTAACAAAGCACCTAACATAGGAAATAAGTTTGATTTTTAATTCACACTAGTCACTCAAGTAGGGTTTTATATTTGTGAAGTCACTCAAATTGCACATACATAATCTAGATAGCTACCATATGCTTGTACAAGACACATAAACATGCCACTTGTAGCATGAGCACCTAGAAAAGATCTCAAAAAGGCAAAACATGATAATGATGTGGGTGAATAACATATATTGATTTCATGTGCCAAAACCAAAGCCTTATACTTTGAACTTTTTTTATACCAAATACTTCGATAACTAAGGCTGGCACAAAACTTCTTTTATTTAGCAATTTTTCTTTCTCTTTTTTCTTGAGATACTTCGGATGGATAGCACTAAAAGGGAGTGCTATAGATACAGGAGTTACATGGGATTTATTTTGCCTCTTATCATACGACTTTGTCTATAAATTAACCTCACTACGGTTAGTAAAAGATGACCAAGCATACATTATAGAGCTACTTTCTAAATAAAAATATATCTACCGGCTCACTACATTATAAATTTCAACCAATACCAATGCTCCAGAAAAGGCGACAAATTACAAATACACAGCCGTAATGATGGATGATACACTTGCAGTTTCATTCAAACCTTAACCCGAGAAAGCTAAAGGTAAAAATTATCTTTGGTATCAAAGACGGATACCCAAATTCCTTAAGATCTAAATCCTTACAATTTAGTGGACTGATTTTGTGTTAGTTATAATGTCAATCCGGTTGAATTTGCCTTACTAAGAGTATGTATTTTTTTAACTATTGAATAAAAGCATATATTTTAGTTTTTAATTTTTTATAAAATATAAGTTGTAAATGTGGCCAGATTGCAGGACAAACACGGAGGGATATGATTAATATTAATTTTTCCTATTTGGCTCCCCTCCACACTTAAGTGGAACATTGCCCTTAATGTGAGAACTGATAAATATAAAAAATAGGGAAAATTAAAGGAAAACAGTACTTCTCGAGGCATAGAATGATATAGCTGCGAGAGAGTTATCCTTGATCAAACGCCATAATTTTCCAGATCTAATTTTATGTGACCTGCAAAAGTAAACAAACAAAACACACAAAAAGAAAGTACTTTTGGGTTTTATTTAGAAGGAGGAGGAACTCCTCCACACTTAAGTGGAATATAGATAAAGCACGGGTTGCCTCCCGAGAAGCGCTTAATTTTTAAGAGAGTCATTAGCTAGACTCGTACTATGGGAGTCATTCTTTGGGAAAGAAGGGTGTGACTTCTTCCCTTCGGTTATTATAATATTCTTCTTCATGATTTAGTTTGAGTCGATGGCAGTTGACAATGAATGTTTTTCCATCTTTACTGTATAGCTGAACATATCCGGATGGATATTAATGTTTCACTACGTATGGTCCTAGCCATCGAGATCTGAGTTTTGGTTGTTTGAATTTATATTTGGAATGGAATAATAACACTTTTTTTCCATGTTTGAATTCTTTTCTCATTTTGAGTTTTCTGTCATGCCAGAGTTTGGTTCTTGCTTTGTATAGACGAGAGTTTTCATAAGCTTGATGTCTAAGTTCATCTAACTCGTGCAACTGAAACATTCTTTTCACACCAATGGCAATAAGATCTAGGTTATAGTTTTTTGGGGCCCAGTATGCACGGTGTTTAATTTCAAATGGTAAATGAAATTTTTTTTCCATATAAGAGCTTGTATGGTGTGGTTCTGGTATGTGTCTTGTAAGCGGTACGAAAAGCCCACAAAGCATCATCAAGTTTTCTTGTCCTGATAGCGGGATTATCTTTTACAGTTTTTTTAAGAATTCTTTTAAGAGCTCTGTTTGTATTTTCAACTTGACCACTCGTTTGAGGATGATATGATGTAGAGAAACGGTGATTAACTCCGTATCTTTTCATGGTTTTTTCTATTATCTTATTACAGAAATGAGTTCCTCGGTCACTTATGAGAGCTTTGGGCATTCCAAAATGACAAAATGAGTTTTTTCAAGAAGAAAATAACAAATCTGGCATCGTTAGTTGGTAAAGCTTGAGCTTCTACCCACTTAGATACACAGTCGACAACAACTAATATGTATTGGAATTTGTATGATTTCGGGAAGGGTCCCATAAAGTCAATACCCCCAATGTCAAAAATTTTGCATACTTGAATGCTATTTAAGGGCATTTCATCATGTTTGGATATATTTCCTGTTTTTGAAAGATTCGCAAAGGCAGACTAAAGTATGGTTGTGTGAGTGTGAAACTTATTTGAGGTTCATTGGCCAGTAAAAGCCGAGTCTAAGACTTTTTTAGCGGTTTTTGTTGTTGGTCTATTAATGGTCCACGGTTAGGTCGTGGGACATTTGATCTAAAATGATTCGAGTTTCTGAGTCTGTGCACAAGTCTAATATACCATCGGAACATACTTTGAAAAGGTAGGGTTCTTCCCAAAAGTAGTGTTTGAGGTCAGAAAAGAATTTGTTCTTTTGTTGATATGTCATCCCTTTAGGTATAATATCACTTACCAAATAGTTTACAAAGTTTGCGAACCATGGTATGTCTCTAGTGCTTATTACCATAAGAGTTTCTTCAGGAAAATTGTCGTCGACTTCATTGTCATCACTTGTCTTGTCATTTTCAATCCGAGATAAATGGTCGGCGGCAACATTTTTGGTACCTTTTTTTTCTTTTATTTCGATATCAAATCTTGCAAGAGCAGTATCTAACGTATAAGACGTAGCTTAGCATATTGTTTCTTGAATAAGTGTTTAAGAGCTAAGTGCTCGGTGTGAACAATTGTTTTGGATAATACTAGACAGGATCGAAATTTGTCAAATGCGAATACTACAGCCATTAGTTCTTTTTCTGTAACAGTATACTTTTGCTGAGTTGCATTAAGGGTTTTGCTTGCAAAATAGATAAGGTGAAAGTGTTTTCCATCTTTTTAACCTAAGACCGCTCCAATTGCGAAATCACTTGCATCACACATAAGCTCAAATGGAAGATTCCAGTTTGGGCTCATGATCACAAGAGTACATGTGAGTTTTTCTTTTAACAACTTGAAATGCATTATGGACTTCATTCATCGATTCGAATGGAGTATATTTTTTCAAAGCAATTGGTAATCGGTGGACATGGCAATTTTTGAAAAGTCTTTAATGAAACATCGGTAGAAACCAGCATGTCCTAGAAAAATTCTAATGCCTTTGACATTAGTAGGGGTGGAAGTTTAGAGATTACGTGGATCTTAGCTTTGTCAACTTGAAGGCCTGCTCCGGACACTTTGTGTCCGAGCACAATTCCATCTTCAACCATAAAGTGACATTTTTCCTAGTTAAGGACAAGATTTTCATCCTTGCAATGTTGAAGCATTTTATCGAGATTATTTAGACGGTTATCAAAAGAATTTCCAAAGTCGAAGAAATCGTCCATGAATACTTCTACAGATTCTTCGATCATGTCATGAAAAATAGCACTGCACCTTGAAGTAGGCTGGAGCATTACATAAACGAATGGCATTTGCCAGATAAGCGTATTGTTTTGGAAAGGACCATGAATGTTGTTTTCTTCTTGCTCCTAATGATCGATCGTATTGAAATTCCCCAGGAAAAACCATCAAGGGAAACAGAAGTATTTTGTTCTACGAGTCTTTATAACATTTGATCCATGATTGGAAACGGAAAAATGATCTTTAGTTGTTGCTTCATTGATTTTACGATAATCGATGCATACTCGCCAACCCCGTAATAGTTCTTGTTGGGACAAGTTCATCTTTTTTGTTTGTGACTACTGTAATACCACCTTTTTAGTACATAGTGAATGAGGCTTACCCAAGTGCTATCGGAGATTGGATATATAATACCAACATCAAGGAGTTTCATGATTTCTTTTTTAACAACTTCTTACATGTCTGGATTTACTCTTCTTTGTTTTTGAACAATTGGCTTTTTGTTATCTAAAAGTTGTGTTTTATGTTTACAGAAAGATAGGGAGATCCCAGGAATGTCTGTTGTTTTCCAAGCAAAGTCTTGCTTGTGTCTTTTAAGAACATATACTAACTTACTTTTGTTGTGTTCTAAAAGCTGAGATGATATGATCACAGGAAGGAAAGAGGGTTCTTCTAGGAATACATATTCTAAGTTATCAGGAAGAGGTTTGAGTTCAAGATCCGTAGGAGGTTCTTCTACAGATTCTTCTTCAGAGTTTTCATCGGCAGTCATTGCTATGAATCATTGAATTTAGCATAGAGTTTTTCTTCGAGAATAGTTCCCTCGATGGAATGGAGGATTCCACTTCCTTTACCGAGAAGAGCATCAAAATATTCTTTTAAGATCTCGTCAATGACAATACTGACATGTATAATCTTTGAATAGGATGTTCATCGCCGTGAAATCAAGGTGAAAGATCATTCGTTTTTAGTTCCAACTCCGAGATTGAGTTGTTTCTGTTTAACTCGAATTACTTCATCATCGGTGTGAAGAAAAGGTCTTCCCAAGATGAGAGGAACTTTACTATCTTCTTCCATTTCGAGAATAACAAAATCTACAAGAAAGATGAATTTACCAACTTCGACTAGCATATTTTCATTTATTACAATAGGAGCAGTCGGTATGCTAATCTTACGCTCATTCTAGTGGATTTGAGAGTTTTGAGAGATAATTTGGCGTAAAGGGAATACGAAATGAGATTAATGGTAGCACCAAGATCGGCTAAAGAGTTACATGAGAATCTTGTTAAGTTACACAGAATAAGTAAACTTCCAGGTTCTCCAAGTTTAGGTGGAACTTTGTTTTGGATCATGGCGGAACTTTCTTCACTCAGGAAAGTGGATGAAATTTGTTCGAGTTTATGCTTGTTGCTAAAACATCGACAAAAGGTACATTGATTCGAACGGCTCGAATCAAGTCAAGGAATTTTCCATATTGAGCTTCCATTTTCCCTTTTCGGAGGCATTAGGGATATGGTATCTTTAGTTTGTAAGGTTTTGGTATCGGAGTTTCTTTAACTGGTTTGGGTGTTTGAGATTTAGGTTGAGGCGTAGATTCCTTATCTTCATCCTCACTATCAAAATTAATAGGAGTTTCAGAATCGTTTTGAAGATTGCTTGGGTTAGTAGGTGGGTCATAGGATTTACCACTCTGTGTAAATATAGCATTTACATGCTCGTTTCGAGCATGAGGCGGTTGGTATAGTTTAGATGAGTTACCTCGGAGGTTTGGTTGAGTGCTACTAGGAAGAGATCCAGAAGGTCGAGCATATTTCTTGTCAGCAAGTTTGTCAAATTTAGCTTTTAAGTTTTGGATTGAGGCTTGATGACTCTTAGTAGTTATTTCGAGTTGGGTTTTGAGATCCATAAACGTTTCTTTGACAAAAGTGTTTGTTGCTTGTTGAGCTTTCATGAAATCGCTTAATTGTCTTTGGATTTCGTATGGTTTATCATCAGAGTTTGATGGATAGTTGTCTCGGTTATAATTGTTTCTTCCACTTGAACGCCAATTATCACAATTCGAGTCAAGGTCGCGGTATTGATCGTAAAACGTGTTCGACAGAAATGTTGCATGAATTTTGCTACCTTTTCACAAGACATAGGTGTTACACATCATCGTTATGATCGGGTATCAATTGTTTTGAACGAGTTTGGAATTCTTTGTACTGAGCATCCATTTTCATGGTCATGACATTCATTCGGGCCATAATTTTGTCAGTATCAAAATTACTACTTCCTTCATCGACGAAAGCTATAGTTTTCTTGAGAGATGGTTTAGACTTTTGGTTTTTAGCCCAATCGAGCTTGAGTAAAAGTTTGTCTTCAAGAAGTTGATAAGCTTGATTTGGTGTTTTATAAAGGAAAATATGTTATCCTAAAACTTAACCCATATCACAACATAATAAGCATACCCAATAAGCATTTATGAACCGAATTAAGAAAGAAGAAAAGAAAGAAAAGTAGAAAGAAGAAAGAGAGAAGATTATTTAGATTAAAGAGAAAGAGAGGAGTGGTGGATGATTACACACACATAAAAAAAATGTAATGAATAGGGTAACCTACACCCTCTCATGTGTGAAAGGGTCATAAGGATGGTTTCATACGCCCATGACCGTGTATGGACGTTCTTCTAGGCCGGGCTTGGCATATCTTGGGCTTTGAGCCTGAAACCCGGACAATATTAGATTATAATCCAAGCCCGTTGAACCCGACTAGCCTATTACTTAACAAGACTAATTACAACTAATAAGACCGATAACATTCTTGTTCGACTTATATAAAATTAAGGCTAACAATCTCCCCCAATGTTGAGGTCTTCTTTGATCTCCCCAACGTTGACGTTCTTGATGGAGGTTATCTTGATTTGACTTTATCTTCCTCAATGTTAAAGATATAACGTTTGAGCTTTTTCCTTCTTTGGTCTTGTCTTTATCTTTTCTTATTTGTAATGGCTCTGTTCATTCATGCTTAAGACGACCGATAACATTCTTTCGGTGTCGTTTATGTGATCTTGATCTTGAGCCATTATCTTTTGAATTTGAATTCTTGAGATCTTTAATCTTGCATCATCTCCTTGACTTAAATCATCTTGATTTGACTTTCTTGATCAACTTGTACTCTTGACCGACATACTCATACTTATTGCATTCTTGTTTGACCTATATGAACATAAGGCTAACAATCTCCCCAAAATGCGATTCTTGATTTAACTTTGAAGATCTTTGAGGAAGTTTAGGATCAACAATCTTGATGCTAAATGATTGACTTTTAGAGCTCGAGTATGAGTATGTGGTAATGAATATGACTTCGCTGGTACATGGTTGCAACACCGACGATTGAATCTGCATTTAAAAGGTTAGTGATAAACAACAGATATAGACGAAAGTGTCTTTGTCACTTCGTCGAATACGGTTGCAATAACCACGGTTCCCCGTTAATTAGTATAAATATTGCATGTGATCAGATAGAATTCATTTGAATCTTCTTGACAGGGTTTCGCAGCTGTACTAAACGTTCTCGTTACCAGAGCATCTCAAAGCAAACAACACGGTAAGAGTAAATCAGATAGTTACTATCTTTCTGATTTAGTCGTCAATTCATATACTGGACCAAATTGATATCCAGTTGTCACATGTTTAATTCATATAGAATCTTGCAAGTTACCTACCAAGAGCTTGTTTGATGTTGGCTCAAGCAGGATTTCCATCTTCATTGTGAATACTTAAGTATCACTCGAATGTTCTGGCAAGATCTCAAGGATAATGTGTAGGACTCTTTGGTATAACTTGTGAACTTTATGGTGTTCAACAAGTGTATTTTGACATTGTGTCCTAATGAGATTTATAATTTGATCTCTTCTGGCTCTAGACTCGATTTGTGCGCTTTGGTTTAGTTAATCGAAGGCTGGAGCAGACTGCCACATATTCAATATCAACAATCTCGGAGTGAGATGTCAATAGATAACATGTGTATCTCCCTGACAAATGAGATAAGTTTCTTTTGAGATAACTCAAATGGCTAGGAAGGGTTGTGCATTGCATCACTGGGTCTATGACGGCTTTCTTCAATATCAACAATCATCATTGTGATTTTGATAGATTATGTATTGACCCGGTTTCTGCCTAAGTTGTGTTTGGAGGGCTGCTTTATTTTCACCCTTTATCCATACATTTCTTTTTCATTCTTCAACCCCTTCAATGCTTACCAAGACGTCATTACTAACACCTTGTTGTGACTGTTCCAGTGTTAGCTCAATCTTAGTCGGCATTCTTCCCTTATTCACATTCATCTCCAATCATACCTAAGGACTGCTATTTCTAACTATGGATTGTCCTTGGGTAGATCCTTCCGGTTCTGGTTGGATCATAGGACTTATACCTAACCTTAACCACCTTATGACTTCATTGACGTCATGAGATTAATTGGTTGTTGGGTATAGAGATCGAACCATAAAAACCTTTTTTTGACATTTTGAAATACTCCCCCTACACATGTACACCGAGATTCAAAATTGTTTTGCACATGAAGGAAAGAGTTACACTTAGAGTCTTAAAGATCACATTCATCTATATCACATTTCAATAACATTTTCTCCCCTTATTTTAAATAATAAAACATTTAGTATTTGAAATACCAATTGATTAAAATTTATGACATGAAAAATTCTATGGGAGAAAAATTATACCACGATATGCATGAATTCATTTTTCATATTGCTCCCCTTCAACAGTATATGTGGGATACCAAGATTTATTAAAACTTGACATTGGAATGAAAAATGATATGACACCACACAATGTTGAAGACGGAGTGAGATACCTTAGTGAACAATGTATATTATTAATTGACATTATAATTTCCACATTTTAATTTCACAAAATATTTTTGGATACATAAAATTGACATTTATGAGATGTACCCAACACATTAAAAGGCTTCTGTTTTAAAAGCTCCCCCTCATAAAGTGATTCACTTGTTACGATGACATTGTTGAGCATTCATTTTACTAATTGTACCACTTATAATTATTAAATATTGTACCAATTGTTAAATATATTGAGGAAGGGAGTGTTGAACACACAATTTAACAAATACCACTTTTTATGAAAAGATACCACAAATTATATTGTAGACAATTTGATATTGAAAGTTCTTTTTAAAAAATTATGTTTAACGACTTTTTTTAAAAACCATGATAGAAGACTTCTCTTCTATATAAAGAGTAAGCGCACTGAAATGTACACTCCCCTATTACATTTGGGTCTGAGTTATGCACTGAAATGTACATAAAAATTTAGAAATGACATGTTTTGAAAGCATTTGAAACTCTTGCTCAAACTTCATTTATACGCCCATGTCGATGTTAATCAACATTTATGGGTACGTAAATGTTATCGATTCCAAGAGACACGTCGAGAAGATTCTTTTTGGTATTTTTGAAATTTTCTGATTTTATATTTCATTTTTATAGATTTTATATTTTTCTACTTCTTGTTGTTGGTTTTATATGATTGTATTTTCTTTTTTTTTTCAAAAATATTTATAAATCAAAATAAAGAGAAAAATAAAAATATTTACAGATTCGATGTTTGATGGATCAAGCAGATTCGTTTGCCAGAAACTCCAGTTCTTCTGGAGTCAAACATCTCATACCGAGTCGTCTGACAAGATACTTAAACCTATCTTCCGATAGAGCTTTAGTAAATAGGTCAGCTAGCTGGTATTCAGTTTCAACAAAGAGTAATTCAACAATACCTTTTTCAATCTATTCCTTTATGAAGTGATATCTGACATCGATGTGTTTGGTACGGGAATGCTAGACTGGATTGCACGAGATGGCTATGGCTGCTTTTGAGTCACAATACATTGGTATTTTATCAAAGTGGAAGCCAGAATCTGTGAGCTGAGTTCTCAACCATAGGACTTGAGCGCAACACGCAGATAAAGACACATACTCGGCTTCTGCTGAAAAAATTAAAGTGCAATCCTGCTTCTTGGACGACCAATTGACTAATTTGTCACCACCTAGAAATTGTATGCCACCAGATGTACTCTTGCATGAATCAAGACAACCCGCGTGATCCAAATTTGAAAAGGCAGTTAGTTCAAAACCGGTGTTCTTCGGATACTAGAGTCTCATGTTAATGGTATCTTTAATGTATCAAAAGATCCGCTTAACCGTAGTGAGATGTTTCTTAGTCGGTTTCGCTTGATAGCGAGCATAATAACATGTTGCATGTACAATATCTGGTCTACTTGCTGTTAGGTACATGAGTGCTCTGACAATACTATGATATTTTGTTTGGTCGACCGAAGTACCACTCAAGTCAGCATCTAGGTGTTTCATAGCCATTGGAGTACCAATGCTATCACATGAGGTCATACCATGCTTTTTAAGTATCTCTTGAGCATACTTAACTTGGTTTATAAAGATACCATGAGGGAATTAGTGGATCTGAATTCCTAAAAAGAATTTCAGCTCCCCCATCATAGACATTTAAAACTTGTTGTGCATTAGTTTTTCAAATCGTTTTGAAAGTTTTGGGTTCGTAGAACCAAAAATAATGTCATCAGCGTAAATTTGCACAAGCAATATGTCTTCGCCATGTTTAGTTATGAATAGAGTTGGATCAATAGAACCTTTTGAGAATTCTTTAGATACAAGGAAGTTGGAGAGTTCATCGTACCATGCTCTTGGAGCTTGTTTGGGTCCATATAATGCCTTCTTGAGACGGTAGACTTGGTCAGGATGATATGGGTCTATGAATCCATCTGGCTGGTTTAGGTACACTTCTTCCTTCATAGGTCCATAAAGAAATGTTGTCTTGACGTCCATCTGGTATACTAGAAATGATTTGTGTGCAGCATACACAATGAATAATCAGACAGCTTCCAACCGAGCAACTGGTGCAAATGACTATTTGAAATCGATTCCTTCCTTTTGAGCATATCCCTTAGCTACAAGACGAGCTTTGTTGCGAATTACAGTATTTTCCTCATCACGTTTGTTTTTCCAGATCCACTTCATGTTAATGATATTTTTGCAGAGTGGTCTGTCGTCTAATTCCCATATATC
>BQNB010122555.1:9677-20264 GCA_026074375.1 Tanacetum coccineum
TTTTAAAGTAATGAAAAGAAAAGATAACCTCATCCTCCCTTTCTATTCCCAATATAAATATCACAACCTCCTCATTCACCTCATTTTTCACTTCTCATTTTCTTCATTCTAGAGAGAGAAAGAAAATTATCTCCTCCTTCTCTTTATAATTCTTTGCCATCTCTCATCACCGTCGGACACCGCCGACCACCAACACTGTCGGCAGCCGCCGACGCCGCTGCCCGCCGCCGCCGTTTTCTTTCTTTGTTCGTGGTTTTTAAGATTTGAAGGTTTAGGTTTATTGTTCGGGGTTAGTAAACAATGTTTGAGTTGTGATTAAGGTTTTGGAAAGGGGTTTCTTTCTAAAAGGGGTTATAATGTTTTTGACATTTATGTAACTTTCTCAGTTTCGTATTAAATTGATATACTTTAAACCATATACTTTCACTAATTTGATTTAATTATCGTTTGAATATATATAATACATACAACGTATTGTGTACTTGATTGTTTAATATATATTATATATGTGTTATATAATATATACATTTTGGTATTGTTTTTAATTACAAACTATTTAACCAACCACCAAGCCAATTGTGTCAAATCTTTTATTAACAAACAACGTCAATGTAACATCGTTAGTAAAACTCTTACACATTAATTTACACATGTGTGTCAAAATTCTAAGATAAGCTTTATCTTTTAGGTTAAGCCATTCGGTTATTATTGTGCTGTGCTTTTTGATTATTTGATTCTATCTGTTTGATCGTCTACTTTGAGGTGAGTTTATAGCCCCTCTTTCACTTGTTTGATATTTACTTTAAAATTCTCGGGGGAGAATACATGCTCGTTACAACTTGTTTACATATTCATTTGCAATCCTTTTTACATACTTGTTTGCATTCTTGATTTCGTAACTTGGTTACATACTTATTTACATACACATTTACAAAACTGTTTAAATACGCAATACAATCTCGGTTACATGAACGGTTACAAACTCATTTACATGGTTGATTACAAACTCGCGTACATACTCATTTTCATATCTCGCGATGGGATACATTACTTGTTTTTACTTATGGACACAACAACTATACTTTGATTCAAATGACTACGGATAAGCTTAAGTTGCATGAACTGTTAATTACTCGGAGGGTAAGCCCGAATGTTATAAGATAGATCTATTTGGGATTGACAATCCCAGTTCGGGTGATTAGCTCTCACTGGTTTCGGCGGTACCGAACTAACGAACGTTATACCATATCGGAGCATTGGACTACATACTCATGAACTTTTACCGTGCCTTAAATAAAGTGGCATATACTCATGTCTACGCCTCAGTTTCATGAACTTAGGGGTGAAATCTTAATCACACAGGGTGACTATTGTATTGGATACAGTGGTTATGCATACTTTACAAAAGCTTTGGTCCAATTATAGTTAACTTTTTGTGACTATTGTATGGGATACAATAGTCATACACATCTTTGATTCTAAATATACTTACCTTTTGTGACTATTGTATAGCATACAATAGTCATACACACTTTATAAATCTTTGATTCCAACAATTATACTTATATTTTGTGACTATCATAAGGGTTGAAATGGTCATACATACTTTGCAAATCTTTGACTCCAACATTCTAATAAAATGCATTTTGTGTAGTTTGTGTTTATACGCATTTTAAAAATCTATACATTTAAGTTATGCGTTGCAAGTCTTGTATGGGCGGGACTTGTAACATAGTAGAATTATATATATAGCTTTGTGATTCACATGGATACTTACTAAAACCTATGAACTCACCAACTTTATGTTGACACTTTTAAGCATGTTTTTCTTAGGTGAATTAGATGCTTGGCTTACTTGATGTGCATTGGAGTCTAAACCATACAAGATTACTTTTCAAATGACACGTTAGAGGTCGTTCTCTCATAGCTTGTGAAATGTACTTATAAAGTAATGCTCCCAAATACATTATTCCGCAGCGACCCATTTTGGGGGTGTTACAGATTGGTATCAAGAGCCAAGGTTATAGAGAACTAGGTCAAATGTTTTGCTTGGACTATAACCGTTTTCACAAACATTGCATCATACAAAAGTTTTTAACGGGACATACATACACTATTTGTTTGCATTAGTTGGTCATACTAGATGCTTACATGATTAATATACGTGTTTATATTATAGTACGTATATTACTACTGGTCTTATATAATATACTTATATAAGTTTAATTTTGCTTGTTACAACAGTCATGTCGCGTTTATGATTTTATGAAATCTGACGTGTATTATATTTTCTTATGATTTTGAAGAAAATGCCTCCAAGGAAAGCACCCAGAACCAGAACCACCCCAGCCACAACAACCACCCCAACTACTTCTGTGACTGATGAGCAACTTAAGAGACTGATAGACCAAGGCATTGCTGATGCATTGGCAGCACGTGACGCTGGCAAAAGACGAAATGGCGAAGACGACCATGATTCTGGAATGGGTGTAAGGAGACAAACTCCTCTTGCTCGTGACTGTACCTACCCAGACTTCATGAAATGCAAACCCCTATATTTTAAGGGTACTGAAGGAGTCCTCGAGTTGACTCAGTGGTTTGAAAGAATGGAAACTGTGTTTCGTATAAGCAACTACACTGGAAAACCAAATCAAGTTTGCCACTTGTACTCTTCTTGGAAGTGCTCTAACGTGGTGGAACTCCCACGTTAAGACTGTTGGTCACGATGTTGCTTATGCAATGATTTGGACAAACCTGAAAAAAGAGATGACCGACAAGTACTGCCCAAGGGGCGAGATTAAGAAGCTGGAGGTTGATATATGGAATCTGAAGGTTAAAGGTACCGATGTGGTAAGCTATAACCAACGTTTTCAGGAACTGACATTGATGTGTGCTAGGATGTTTCCTGAAGAGTCGGATAAGATTGAAAGGTATTTCGGTGGTCTTCCCGACATGATACATGAGAGTGTAATGGCGTCTAGGACAAAGACAATGCAGGATGCAATTGAGTTTGCAACTAAGCTGATGGATAAGAAAATCCATACTTTGGCTGAACGCCAAGCTGAAAACAAGAGGAAATTTGATAACAACAACCAAGCTCAACAACAACCTCCCAAGAAGCAAGGTATGGCGATAGCTTATACCGCTGGGCCTGGTGAAAGGAAGGAGTATGCTGGAACTCTACCATTGTGCAACAAGTGCATGTTTCATCACAATGGCCAGTGCACTGTAAAGTGCGCAAACTGCAAGAGAGTTGGCCACTTGACCCGAGACAATAGGAGTCTTGCTGCTACTAACAATCAGAGAAACCTCACTTGCTATGAATATGGGAATCAAGGGCATTACAAGGGTAATTGCCCAGAATTGAAGAACTAAAACCATGAAAACCAAGTTGAAGGTACTGCAGCACGTGGAATGGTGTATGCCTTAGAAGGAGGAGAAATCGATCAAGACCCTAACAACATTGTAGATGAGATCAAAACTTAAAAGAGAAAGTTGTCTCGCTTTGCCTAGTGAACCCTAAGTTGGAACTATCTTAGACTTTATCTCCTTAGGAGTTCTTGTTGTATTTCTCTTAAATTTCCATTGCACTGAATGATTTCAAGTATCTATCATATTAACGTATTATGAAAACGTCAATTCTACTTTAATTCTCTAATTTTTTTTTTACAAATCACTCCCACAATTATTATGAAATTATAACACAATTTTGACGAAAATGAGCATCGCATCGTTAGCCCTCAAATAGTTTCGACGTCATAATTGGTATGGATTGGTTGGCAAAGTACCAAGCTCTCATTGTTTATGCCGAGAAAATCATTCGTATTTCCTGGGGAAATGAAACGTTGATCGTACGTGGTGACGGAAGCGACCGGGGAAACGAGACTCGTTTGAACATCATCTCGTGCACTAAAACCCAAAAATATTTGCTGAAAGGATGTCCTGTCTTATGGGCACATGTTACTACAAAGGAGACTAAAGATAAGTCAGAGAAGAAGCGACTTGAAGACGTACCGATCGTTTGAAATTTCCCTGAAGTATTTCTTAAAGACTTTTCGGGTCTTCCACCAACTCGACAAGTGGAAGTTTAGATCGATTTGATACCTGGTGTTGCACCTGTAGCGCGAGCACCTTATCGATTAGCTCCATTTGAAATGAAGGAATTATTGGACCAACTCCAAGAACTTTCTGACAAAAGCTTCATAAGACCCAGTTCCTCACCTTGGGGGAGGCTACTGTCTTGGTTTGTTAGAAGAAGGATGGATCATTTTGAATGTGTATCGACTACCGAGAGCTGAACAAGCTAACGGTAAAGAATCGTTATCCACTCCCAAGGATCGACGGTTTATTTGATCAACTACAAGGATCCAGTGTTTATTCTAAGATATACTTGCGATCAGGTTATCACCAACTTTGAGTACGTGAAGAAGATATTCCAAAGACGGCATTTAGAACTCGATATGGTCATTACGAGTTCCAAGTTTTGCCATTTGATTTGACAAACGCACCGGCAGTATTTATGGATCTCATGAACCGCGCGTGCAAGCCATATTTGGATAAATTCGTGATTATCTTTATTGACGATATCTTCATCTACTCCAAGAACAAGAAGGAACACGAAGAATATCTTAAGGCAATTATAGAATTGCTTAAGAAAGAGGAATTGTATGCTAAGTTCTCTAAATGTGAATTTTAGATTCCCAAGGTACAATTTCTAGGCCACGTGATTGATAGTCAAGGCATTCACGTGGTTTCCGCTAAGATCGAATCCATAAAAGATTAGGCATCTCTTAAAACACTAATGGAGATTCAGTAATTTTTAGGTCTTGCTGGGTATTACCGAAGATTCATCAAAGGATTTTTGAAGATCGCCAAGTCAATGAACAAGATTACTTAGAAAGGAGTTAAGTTTGATTGGGGTGACAAGGAGGAAGTCGCTTTCCAGTTTATTAAGTAGAAGTTTTGTAGTGCACCAATTCTGGCTTACCTGAAAGGAAGCGAAGATTTTATCTTATACTGTGATGCTTCGATCAAAGGTTTAGGCACTGTGTTGATGCAAAGAGAGAAGTTGATTACTTATGCATCACCCCAATTGAAAATTCATGAGAAGAACTATATGACCCATGATTTCGAACTTGGAGCAGTATTGTTTGCTTTAAAAATGTAGAGAAACTATTTATACGGAACCAAGTGTATGGTTTTCAAAGATCATAAGAGTTTACAACACATTCTTGATCAAAAGGAGTTGAACGTGAGGCAACGTCGTTGGTTAGATTTGCTCGGCGATTACGACTGTGAAATACGTTAACACCGGGGAAAGCAAACGTCCGTGGCCCGATTGCCTAAGTTATTAAAGAAATGGAATAGCCATTAGGGTTTGAAACCCCTTTAAATGGGGGTCATGGACTATTGGTTTTGAATCTCTAAAACAAATTTTGGAAGCTCAAATAGAGGCATAGAAACCTGAGAACATTAAGAATGAAGATGTAGGAGTTATGATCAGGAAAGATATACCGAAGGAAAAGTTGGAACCCCGCACGGATGGAACTCTATGATTAAGTGGCAGGAGTTGGTTACCCTGTTATGGTGATCTGAGGACTGTGATTATGCACGAGTCCCACAAGTCCACATACTCTATCCATCCGGGTTTTGATAAAATGTATCAGGACATGAAGAAGCTATATTGGTTGCCTAATATAAAGGCCGACATTGCCACCTATGTTAGCAAATGTTTGACATGTGCTAAAATCAAGGCTGAACACTAAAGGCCGTCGGGTTTATTGGTGCAACCCGAGATACCTCAATGGAAGTGGGATAATATCACTAGGATTTATTCAAAAGCTTTCCTACGTCGTCCACAAAAGTTTGACAACTATTTGGGTGATTGTTGACCGACTTACTACATCCGCAATCTTCGTACCAATGAGGGAAACTGATCCCATGGAAAAGTTGGCAACGATGTACCTGAAAGAGATAGTCACGAGGCATGGGATACCTGTCTCAATCATTTGTGATCGCGACCCTAGGTTTGCATCAAATTTCTGGAGGTCACTTCAGAAGGCCTTGGGTAACGTAAACGGGCATCAAACAATTAAATGTTTACATCAAGCAAGTGTTAGATAATTATTTGGAGGATAATTATTAACTTTGCACATTTTATTTTTATGGGTTACGTAAAGTGTTTACGTTTCGCGATAAAATACATTTAGGCATTCACGGAACCACCAAAACTTATTTACGCTTCAACAAATACCCATTATTATACCCAATACCCAAAGTTTTTATAAAACTTCACCCATGTTATTCATTATAGCCGAATTCTATGTATAAGAATTAAACCAAAACATACACTTTACAAGTATTCAAGTCTACACTTAATCTATACACATTTAGACTACAAGTATTGCTAAAATATCAACACAAGATATCAAAAAAATCATCTAGCCATTTCCCTCCCCTAAATTTCGTGTATAATGCTCCCAAGGGGACATAGAGCACACAAAATCTCAACTAGGACTTGTACAAAACACTAGCAATTATCACCTTAGTACATGACTAGTTAACTTGACCAAAGACCTTCCTTATTTCCCTCCCCATGTTTCCCTTGGTCTTGGTCTTGCTACAAGTGGTCTTGACTAGTCCTTGGTGTATAAATAGATGCATACTAGTAAGAGATAAACACACACTTCATTTTCATAAGTAAAAACTTCACAAACTCTTCCTTTGTCTCCTTCCTAGGCCACGGCTAACATCAAACCCCCATACACAATCCATACATATTTATTTACCACATATACAAGTGATCTAACATCATATCTAAGGTATTACAAGAAGGTTTGAAGGCTTGGTTTAGCATTTGCAAGGGTTACTCAAGAAAGGTTTAGGATTAGGGTTTCGTTGGATTTAGGGTTTTCTAAGTCTTGGAAGCTTGGTTTTAATATCTAAACTAGGGTTTAGATCTTGTTGTTCATCACCATACATCATATTAAGGTTATCTAAAAACCTAAACTCTTTACATTTGTGATTTTATGTATATATAATGTTTATAGAGTAAATCACCATCTAGGAATATTATTAACATGTAAAATGGATTTTTACATTTGTTCATGGTTTGATAAACATTTTTACATGTTATATTAATGACACTAACATGTTGTAATGGAAGTATAAACATTATACAAGTATGATTTTATTTATAAAAAGTATATATAAACTAGTTGCTTAAAAGGTTACTTATTAAGTTATAAGTAAAAGTGAGGTGAGAAGTTGTTATCATGGACATTACTTGAATAAATAATGACCTTAAGGACCTAAAGTAACATGGGACATGTGATATGAGTGTTGTAGATGACTTGTAACAAAGTTACTAAACTAAAAATTTATAAAAACAAGTTTAAAACATATTTTAACAAAAAGATCAAACCTACTGTTTTAATCATGAACATAAGGTATTTATATTATGTTTTATAGCATACTACATGTCATGACGATCGTAGGCATATAGAGAACTCGAAAAACCGATTTATAACGAAGAAGATACGCCATTTGCAAGTTATACGATAATAAATGCTTTTATAAAAACTTATTACTATTCACATTTGATATAAATGATTGATTATTTTTCACATAAATTACATATTTTTAGGATTCCAAAACATTAAGAATCATAATTATTTGATCAATAACGAAGGAGTTATGGATTTTTCATATTTACGATAATTAAAGTTTATAAAAATAACTTTATAAACTATGAACAGTAAAAATCACTATTCATATCAGATACTTTTTGGAAAATACATTAGTTAGATAAAACTTTTAATTACGAAGACGTGCTCGAAAGAATCACTAAAATCAGAGATAAAACGAATAAAATATGACTTTTACGAGATTACGCTAATTAAATCTATAAAAAATAATTTTATAAAAGTGCATGAACAGTAAAAAGTACTGTTCACCATAGGGTTGAAAATATGAAAATGTAATATTTTGATAACTCTTCTTAATACGAAAGCGTGGACATAAGAAGCGCACAAAACGGACTTAAAACAAGAAAGTTACGACATTTTTACTAAGGAAATATTTATAAACATTTTAACTTTATAAATATTTTTCTCTAATGCAAATAGATGGTGATGTAGCTATATAAAATTATATACGGTATTAGTTATTCAAAGTACTTAGTACTCATACGACCTATAATTAATTAGGTTGCATTCAGGTGTATTCGTGACGTATTTTCAGTTTATGATTTATATTGTCGATTTACTCACTCAAGGTGAGTTTATAGCCCCTCTTTCACTTGTTGTATATTTACTTTACAAATCTTGGGGGAGAATACATGCTCGTTACAACTTGTTTACATAATCATTTACAATCTCTTTTACATACTTGATTGCATACTTGATTTCGTAACTTGGTTACACGCTCGTTTACATACACATTGACAAAACTGTTTACATACTCATTGCAAACTCATTACAACTTGTTATACACTCATTTGCATATCTCACGGTGAGATACAATACTTGTTTTTACTTATGGACGCAACAACTATACTTTACTCTTATGATTACGGATTAGCTTAAGTTGCATGAACTGTAAATTACTCGGAGGGTAAGCGTGAATGTTATAAAATAGATCTATTCGGGATTGACAATCCCCGTTCGGGTGATTAGCTGTCACTGTACAAACGAATGTTATACCATGTCGGAGCACGACTGGATTGGTGTCTACAGGGCCAAAAACTACATACTTACGAACTCTTACTGTGCCTTGAATAAAGTGGCATACATATAAGTCTACGTCATAGTTTCATGAACTTAGGGGTGCAATCGTAATCACACATGGTGACTTTTGTATTGGATACAATGGTCATGCATACTTTACAAACGCTTTGCTCCAACTATACTTAACTTTTATGACTATCGTATGGGAAACAATAGTTATACACATCTTTGACTTAACATTCATGCATACATTTTTGATGACTATTATAACGATTGAAATGGTCATATACTCTTTACAAATATTTGATCCAAAATTTACATTTACAAAAACCTATTAACTCACCAACTTTATGTTGACACTTTTAAGCATGTTTTTTTCAGGTGAATTAGATGCTTGACATACATGATGTGCATTGGAGTCTAGACTATACAAGACTACATTCATGGATTTCTACAAACAAATCTCGTTGTATTATTTCAGTCTTACATTATTGATGCAAACTTTGGGACCAACGTTATAACAAATTCAGATTTTGGTTAAATCAACGAGATCACTTTTCAAACGACTCATTTAGAGGTCGTTCTCTTATATCTTGTGCAATGTACTTATGAAGTAACGCTCCCGGATACATTATTCTGCTGCGACCCAATTTGGGGGTGTTATAGATTGGTATCAAGAGCCAAGGTTATAGAGAACCAGGTCAAATGTTTTGCTTGGACTATAACCGTTTTCACAAACATTGCATCATACAAAAGTTTTTAACGGGACATACATACACTATTTGTTTGCATTAGTTGGTCATACTAGATGCTTACATGATTAATATACGTGTTTATATTATAGTACGTATATTACTACTGGTCTTATATAATATACTTATATAAGTTTAATTTTGCTTGTTACAGCAGTCATGTCGCGTTTATGATTTTATGAAATCTGACGTGTATTATATTTTCTTGTGATTTTGAAGAAAATGGCACCAAAGAAAAGAACCACAAGGGCATCACCAGCCACAACAACCACCACAACCACCCCTATGACTAATGATCAACTTAAGACATTAATTGGTCAAGGAGTTGCCGACTTGTTGGCAGAACGTGATGCCACTAGAAGCAAAAATAGCAAAGACAACCATGATTCTAGAACGAGTGTAAGGAGACAAGCTCCTCTTGCTCGCGAGTGCACTTACCTAGACTTCATGAAATGCAAACCCCTATATTTTAAGGGTACTGAAGGAGTTGTCGAGTTGACTCAGTGGTTTGAAAGAATGGAAACTGTGTTCGGTATAAGCAGCTGCACTGTGGAAAACCAAATCAAGTTTTCCACTTGTACTCTTCTTGGAAGTGCTCTAACATGGTGGAACTCCCACGTTAGGACTGTTGGTCACGATGTTGCGTATGCAATGACATTTAAAAACCTAAAAAAGCTAATGACCAACAAGTACTGCCCAAGGGGCGAGATTAAGAAGCTCGAGGTTGAAATGTGGAATTTGAAGGTTAAAGGTACCGATGTGATAGGCTATAACCAACGTTTCTTGAAACTAGCATTGATGTGTGTTAGGATGTTTCTAGAAGAGTCGGACAAGATCGAGAAATATGTCGGTGGTTTACCGACATGATTCATAGAAGTGTAATGGCATCTAAGCCAAAGACCATGCAGGATGAAATTGAATTTGCAACTAAAATCATGGACAAGAAGATCAGCACCTTTGCTAAACGTCAAGCCGAGAACAAGAGAAAGTTTGATGACACTTCCAGAAACAATCAAAACCAACAACAAAACAAGAGGCAGAACACTGGCAGGGCCTACACTACAGGGTTTGGTGAGAAGAAACCTTACGAAGGATCTAAACCTCTGTGC
>BQNB010122557.1:0-13799 GCA_026074375.1 Tanacetum coccineum
TTTAGAAAAAGTTGTTTTTACAAATTCTGTTTGTTTTTAGTTTGTCTACAACTTTGTTTTTTAAACTTTTTCAAAATATAAAAAAAGGGAAGATGGAAGTCGGGGGTGAGCAAGACTCGAACCCCCGACCTCAACATCCTCACCTTTTATAACACCTCACAACACACACTCCCTACCAACGTGCCCTGGGGTCTTTTTCAGTTTTGTATTGCAAAATCAATTCCTTATACACGTTTTAGCTCTTTTAGTAGAATAAGCTATTTTGGCTTATTACACAGCTTATTCGATAAGCTGTGTTTCCAAGCTTATTTTTCCTAGATTCCTCATTGTTCAAGCTATTTTTCGTAATTTTTTTCAGAATTTTTATAAATAGTTTAGTATTTTTAATCATTTAATTTCATTAAAATCGTTTTTAATTCATAAAAAATATAAAAAAGTAAAAAAAAATATAAATTTTTTTTAGAAAATTTTCTTTTATCATATAGTTTCTAGGAAAATTAGTTTTGCTTTCGTAGGGTTTAAATTGCAAAATTTCATTTTTTAAAGAACGGGATTCATTCCCGTTCACGTTTTTAGTGATTTTAAGCTCAATTCAACTCCGTTTTTGTCCTAGTTTTCTTTAATCTTACTTTTTAGTCAATTAGGGTTAGTTAAAAGTAAAAAATTCATTTTAGGTTTATTTTTGAAAATTTAGGGTTTTTAGGTCCCGTTTGGATTCTCGTTTTGCGTTTTTAGTTAAAGTTTAATTTTCCGTTATTAAAGTTAGGTTTAATTGTCCCTTAATTTGCTCACTTTTAGGATTTTAGAAAACAAATCATCTTCGAACCAATTCAAATCATTGTCTAAATAACAAACGTGGTCTCAATTTCATAAATCTTTGGGAAAACGACCGGGTAATCACTTACCAGTTAAAACGTGTAGTATTTTTGTAAGATTTTTCCTACTACCTTTGTCCTCAAGGGTAGTTTTGGAATTTTCTATACTTTAGATATTATTACGTATTTAATTGACATGCGATCAGTGTACACAAGATTGAAACCATAATCTATCGAGTTTGTACACAGTGAGTTTATAGTTTAAATTACAGCAATGTAGCTTGTAATTCTAGCGAGTGTTGCTTGCAATTCATGCGAGTGTACTTCTTGTTTATCCAGCGAGTATAGATTCAAACTACAAACAAGTATAGAACTCAATGCGAGTCTAGGTTTGTTTTCAGCGATTCTAGAACTTATCTTAGTGTGAGTCCTGTGCGTGAGTATTTCTTCTGTGTTTTAGTCGTGTGAATGTGTGAATCGGATTGATTTTTCAATAGAATGTGTGAATCGGAAGTTTCATGAAGAAGGTGTGAAGAAAATGAATGTGTTTGGTATACGTAGAAATGAAGAGGTTGTGGAAGAAGAACTACGTATATCCAACAGAGATATGTGAATACACTAAGAATGGCCTGAGTGGTTTAACAAATTGGTGATTAAAAAAATTTTTAATTAATTTAAAAAAAACTAGTAGGGTACACCGCGCGATGCCGCGGCGGGTACCACAAATCGAAAGTATTATGGCGAGCAATATTTTCGATTACTTTGTTTTTTCGTGATAAACGACTTTACATATTTCGGAAAATTTCAAGGAATAACTTTCTCGACATCATTTCATATAAAATGGACAAGTACATATGTAGCATTGAAAGATGTTTGACAATGAAAAACGGTAATTTATAGGGAGCAAAGAAATAGACCAAATTACAGAACTCATATCTTATTTGTGAGATTAAAAAAATCATAACTGGAAGACAATAACATTTCATGTAAAACATTGTATCATAGTGGCAATGACTTTTATTGGTTTCGTAAATATGATCCAACAAGACTTTCTAAAAAGATTCAATATTTTTGTGGGATTTGTGTTGGATCTAAGACTCTCTTGTGATGTGGTTTATATATAGTGTGACATATATAGGACTTATCACCTTTTTATATATAGTGTGACACATATAGAACTTATCACCTTATTATATACTATATAAGAGCACCAAGTACGATGCGTTATAGTCCGCTTATGGCGTGAGCGAACCACATTGGTCCTCACGTCATAAGGGTTCGGGCGTCCACGTCTCAAGTTATACATATTTTTTTTTCAAATGCATTTTCCATTTAAAGAAAATGTGTTATCCAAAATATATCAGTTAGGTTTTAAATTTACACACTTTTTCTAATATTTTTACCTTTTAAAATTTATAAATACATTTTATATTCATCATCTTAACACACATTTATCTTTTCATTACAATATACGTTTATTACCTTAAAAAAACGTTATGAATCCCAATTATGATCATTTGTATGTTTACTTTAATTTAATGAAATGTGTTGTTTATTTGAATAAAAAATAAAATGTAAAGACCCGAGTGTATTCTATAACTTGAGTTATGAGAGATGTTATTTTTAGGTTAAGTTATATGTTATGAGTTATATGGAAGAAAACGGACCTATACTCGACAGCTCAGCGACTACTCTTATGTATGTCTTTTAAACACTATAAAAAGAGCTTGAAAATGTCCGGACTTTGTATTATTCTTTTGTGTTTATTGTAAAGGCAATTACATATATACCAATTTTCAGTTTAGTCTAATTTTTATGTACAATTGTAGGCTAGATTACGTAATATTTGGACCACTTAATTAATTTAGTCTCTATACATTTTAAATGTACTTAATAACTTGAAAATGCCGGCAAATAACCAAGCTTGTAGATGAAAAGTCTAACAACTATATGGACATTGGATTAAACTTGTTAAATGCACATATAGTTTTTTATTTTATAAAATAACCAAGTGTTATTCCATAGTTCACCTTTTAAGAGATGTGACATAATATTTAATTTTGTGGCTTTATTAGATGAATGAAAATGTCTTTATATGACAACCGAACCGAATTAAGGATCTTGTAACCATTGATTCCTTCCTGTTTGCCTTTGGATGCTTTTGCTTTGTTTTTGTCATCATACTATGTCCACATATGTTTCTAAGAAATTATAAAGAATAAAGAGAGTAAACCATGATGTATAAAGTTTGTTTTTAGTTATTAATTTAATAATATTTGGAGTGATATGAGAACAAAATTAACAACATATAATTTTGTCATATTTTCACTTATGGCATCAATAATGGGGCATTTGATTGGATTGTTTTATTTAAATAGATATTGGATGAGTATCCTCTAATGTTGAGCTCAACATGACTAGTCATGTTGTCTCACATAAGAGAAAGTGGGTATTTTATTTTAAACTTAAAGTGGGTCATCTTGTGGGGACCACTTTCTCTTATGTGAGACAACATGACTAGTCATGTTGAGCTTAACATTAGAGGATCCTCGTCCTTTTCGGAATATCCAACTTCAATGCTTTTTCAAGCTTGTTGGGGGATCTTCATAATTCGGCTAGTCTTCAAAATGTGTGAACAGAACTCAATCGCTAGCTTTGTTTGACAACTGAATATAAGACCAAATTTTCAAATCCTCATTGTCCTATCTTGTTGTCTTAACATATAAATGTGTCTAATGGGACAAAAACCTAATTCGGAGTCATCGATAGTGTTTGATTCAGAAAATTTTTAATATGGTCCTAATCATTGTTCTGACATTTTAGTTGAGAAAGGGGTAGCTTAACGATGATTGCTTGGACTAAAAAACTAAGAAAACGAAATTACTTGTGAAATTTCATAGGGTTCGACGTTATTTTACACACATCACACTTATATAGGCATCCCAAATCAGTTATAGTTTTGACGACAAGCAATATGATTGGATTACCCGGGGATATTGTCGTATCTTTGGTGAAAACAAAATTTAGATATTTTAGAACACGCCCTTCTTAAACTTATCAACGATGAATGGTTCATACTTTGCCTGCTTCCCTCCCTTTTTCTTCTTTCAATCTCTCTTGAGTTGTAGTTGCACAATGTGAATTGAAATCCAATGTTTTCTGAACTCTCTCCCTCAAAAGTACACAAATTTCTAACTTCTCGTTATGTAGACCATTTGGCGAGTAGAATATATGTTATTGCTTTCGGGGGAGGGGATCAGTTATGTTATTATCCACATCTGTAAAGTTGATAAGATTGTACTACGTAGTTGTTTATTTAATTGTATTTATTGTTCATTTTGTGGGTGCCTGTTTGGTTGAATATGTTATCTCTTGTCGCTAAATATTTATCTACTTTGTTAGTGCCAAGGTATAATAAGGGATTGCTCAAGTTTACATACCTAGCTATTAGTATATATATAACTGTGTAGTGCTTGCAGACGGAACCAAGGTGGGATCCGAGGGTCCTTGGAACTCATGATTTTCTTGCAGTGCAGTGCTAATTCTTGTGAAAGGACTCGATTTTTTTATAAATGAACGTGGCCAATAAGAATTTGTTTGTATTATTAATTCACTTATAATCTTGGTTGGAGAAATCCTCCCAAACTTCCGAAGATCAATCAACAGCCAGGATGCGTATGCATATGCTTGCAAGACTTGAGATTTCATTAGCTAGATCGATCGCAAGTAGTAAATATATACTAATATACATATTTTGATATAGTCTTTTTGAAAAAAAGAAGCGAAAATACGTAATATACGTTATATGTAACCCAAAAGACAGTAATGATTTAAATGGAGAGAAGCAAGAATGTTTACATTTTTTTTTGAACGGCAAAGATGGAATATATAAAAAAAAGAGACTAGCAAGACGCTAGAAACTTAAAGTACATAAAAGTCAACAAAAAGAATACTAACATCAAAAAATGGTAAATCCCCCGAAGACTTTAACTAGCGAGGGAATCAAAAGGATGAAAAACACTTTTGACAATAAGGCCGACGGATACGGTTTTTCCCACTTCGGCAAAAGAAAAAAAACCCCCATACACCCCCCGGAGGCCGAGCCACCCGGATTTTTCACTTCGGATGGATGTTTGATGAAACCCCAAACAAGTCCGAAAGAAATGGATGAAAAGATAACCATCCTCAAAACCCGACTAAGATGCCCAAACGAAAAATACCATGGCGAACATGTACGCCAACCATCGAACTTGAAACGCCATCTTCAGGAAAAAACCCAAAACAAGAATGTTTACATACATGTCGCAGACAGGTATACAGTCATACAAGCATACCTCTTAAAACATTAAGGGTGCGTTTAGTTTAAAGGGGTAGGTTTAAGATTTGAGGATGATGTTCAAAAGTTGTTGTTTGGTTAGTTTATGTGGGTGGGACCCTAATATAAAAGATGGTTACTGATATTACAATGTTATTGAAGACCCGCGGTTCGACCCCGACCGGTTTCAACCGGTTGAACCGGGTCCGGTCGAAAAAACGGGTTAAATTAAACCGGGTTTTATATTTTCGAAACCCGGTTTAGACCCGCCGGGTTTAAAGGTGAACACGCCGGTCCAACCCGTTCTCCGAGACCCCGGTTTTGACCCGGCCGGGGTTTTGGATTTTTTCCCATGGTTTTTTTATAAATAAAATAAGTTTTACTATATATAATTTCAACTTAATTTATTTGTTACATGTTATTATAATATGGTAGTTAAATCTTTTTTTTATTTTTTATTTGTTTTTTTTTTATTTTATTTTTTTAGGCTAAATATAATAAAGGATAACTTCATAATTTATATATATAATTTTTTTGTATATTGCAAGAATTTATTTATTTTTATTTTTTTTTGAAACCCGGGTTGACCCGGGGTCCAACCGGTATTAAACCGGTGACCCGTGTACTCGAACCGGGTACGATATTGACCCTGATATTTCCAAAACATTTTCTATATTTTGGCTATTAGCTAAACCTAATCAACTTGCCTCTTCCTTTTTGTTATTATAATTTTAAGTAAGCTCAACTTTTACAACAGACTACGTATTTTTATTTTTTTTCTCATTTTACTATAATAACAATTTCAAATTTATAAATTATATTCATTTATAATATAAATAATACATTATTTTATCATATTTTTCTCTCTTTTCATTTAACAAACATTATATTAAATTTAAATTTAAACTCAAATTCAAATCCTAATTCAAATCTTATTCTAAAATTCATCTGCAAACTAAACAGTCTCTAAGTCATAAACATTTCATGAATATAAAACTTGATTAACCCATAATTACATATGACCTGTGACCAACCAAGTGGGGATTAAAGGTACTCAATTATGATAAATTAGAAAAAGTACTCTAACACGACAAACTAGTCTAAATGCCCATATATTCTCTATAGCTTTAGGGTTTCGTTCATCACGTGTCTGGAGAATAAAGGAAACTATGAGTCCAACAAAGATGAATCCAATAATACTAACCTTCAAAAGTCAATTCATGATCATTCTATGTTTACATTCCTTAATGAACAAAAAAAAAAGAAGTAGAAGCAGAAGGTTCTATAATCACATGCATTGATTCCTTGGTTAAGGTATAAAATAAGATGATATCAATTAACATTCATTGCCTCTTGGGCATATAATTAGTCACCCAAGTCTCACGATTTTCTTCATTACGTCCTTTGTTGACGATTGCATAAGTAATTATTGCGCAATTTAAAAAAGTTATCACTACATGCGTGGTCTTCACTTATATTATTCGTGGTATCGCATTCACTCAGTTTTCTATATATACCAGCCCGAAAAATGCCTTATGTTATATTCATCAATGAAGCAAGAAAACACGTACACATGTTCATCTTAGGAGATATTCAACGGTCCTCAAGGGCTTCCAATATCTACTTCGGTATATTAATACGTACAACGTACAAGTACTGGAGTACGTATTGGAACCCCTGAGGTCCGTTGGAGACTTTTTCCTTGATATATATCGAGAAAGCCAAATTTGGTCTATTTTGAGGGCCTAGGGAACGTCGTTTTAAACCAAGCAAATTGGTACAAGAAATATGCTAGCGACAAGCCGGAAAAAGGTTAGTCGTGGAATCCTAGTATCAAGCAAAAATGTCATTTATACACTTCTTTAACACATGGTAACATCCATCACGACTTATTATGGTTATTGATATTGTTAATTTCAACTTTCAGTGTCTTAGATTCAATATTGCTATACGAAAACACATGGATCGATTTGACAAAATATAAAAGATCATCAAACCCTTCTTATTTTCCAACTCGAGTATATGAACATGACTCACCCATGATTTCTAGGAAGGTGTTGCACGAAACTTTTCGTGAGGGTCTTGCACAAGTTTTCTTTTATTATAAGTAATAAAATTTTCTCCATTTAGAATTCTTGGACTAAACTAAAGTTCATAAAGAAAAAAGTAGCGCAAACATATTATTGGGCGTTGCACATACCATAAAACTACATTTTTCGAAAAAATTTACACCATGTGACTCGAAATCGGCTGTGACCCTTGCAACATTGGCTCCCATGTAGGTCCATCTCTGTGAATATCATGTATATGAGTGCATATTGGATAACCTACGCGTTCATTGAAATGTTTCTCCTTCATATGTATAGGGGAAATCTGGATATATCGTGGGACTTGTGAAACACGTAGAAATTGTAACTTTTTTCAACTTATAAAAAACGAGTCGACTAATTGGTAAACTAATAATTTTGGTTTGTATATGTTGAGAATGTGATGTCACACTAGTTAGTTTTCTATCAACTGTGAAAGTGATGCCACAATAATTAGAATATTTTTTTTAGAACGGCACCACAATAATTAGATTTGTATATGTTTTGAAAGTGATCGATGTCACAATAATTAGTCGTCCGTACAACTCTTTGGATCCTTTGGCGATTCTATAACAAGGTGGTATTCTCGTCCAAGCGGCCTAAGAAGGAACTCATACTCAACAAAGTGAAACAATTTTTGTATAATTGGATTTTTTGTAGAAACAAAAAGATATCCTTGAATTGGATTGCTTTGTAATCCTTGTAAAGCTCTAATCTCCCCAATGTAGATTTATTTCCTAGCGCCTTGCCAGATCGTCTAATATAATTGCGGTTCGAAAAAAGCAAGTGAAGAAGTGAAGAACTATTGTATGAAAAATAAATATTCAAAATTACAATAATTAGTGTAACAATTCATACACGTACTTAATCAAAATGGAAATACAAGTTTGACTTTGAAAAATCATCTGAGTCACACAAATTCAAACAATCCGTAAGTTGCAATGACTTAGGTTCGATCAAACAAACATTTTGGTAGCAAAAATATTGGAAGGATACAAGAAAGATGCTAGCTAACTAGAGGCAAGATGGCCAAAAATTAATTATATATAGATTCCTAGTATCAAACAAACATACCCCAAATTCTAACGTTATTTTGAATAGGTTACTTTTGTTAACAAACATATCGTGCATTTAGGGTATATATGTACATCTACTTGCATGCGCATGAACACATAGAAGTTGATGATGATGTAAATTACCATGTAGTATCGCATCATCCCCATCTTCATTTCCTATGTTTTGTGTTTGGATTTCTAGCCTGTGCCCCCTTATAACCAGAGAAGGCATTATACTTTGAGATGATGCGATTCGATCCAGGTAAAAAGCGACGTTTGTGACTATATATATAAATTCAATGACCAGCTTGTATTATTGATGTGCTATTTACGAATGGAAGATACTCAACTATCCTCAAAGGCTTCCAATATTCTAGGGCTACATACTTTTGGGAAGCACTAGAATGTTGGAAGTTTTTGATGGTTGTTGAAGATCTCCATGAATTTGTCCGTTGCTCTTGGTAGTAAAAGCGTCTTCATGTTATATCACTTTTAAGACCCTTTCGGGTTTGGTCAAATGGAATAATCTGTTTTCTATTTGTTACAGCATAACGTTCATACACATTTAGTATTCAAATGTTGCACGATGTGCGTGCTTGTTACAAATGATCTTACATGGCATTATTGGACTATTGGTCCTTTTTCGGTCGCTTCCCATGTTCTCCTTATTCATGGTTAGTGGTGGGATCGAGCTAGTAATTATCTGAATGCAAGAAATTTGTTGATCGATTATATGTTTTCAAGTATGTTCAAAAAAGATTATATGTTTCCAAGAACAAAAAATTTCTAATTTTAGCTCTATACATCGTTACTCACCAATTTTAATTTCTACAAAAGTTTAAAAAGGTTCATAATCCCCTAGCTTGATCGTTGTGCATTATAAAAAAGGTATTTTAAATATCTACTAATTTTAGGTGTCATATCTACTGCTTTGATCTAATGAGTTTAATTTAAATCTTTGATTGGTTAATGCCAGAAGAGACACAACTTGAAATATGCATAACTCGAAGAATACTTAGGAGTAATGAAGTCTGCAAAGTCCGCAAAACGGTCGCGGGAGACCCTTTTTAGGGCTACGGATTCAGCATTTTCGTCTTTTCAAGACTTTGGCTTTGTTTATCTTTTCGTGGCTCAAACGAAAATGTGAAATTAACCAATGAATTGAGAAATTAATGATATATATTCTCTTAAAAATGTGTGTATCATCCTAATATAACGTGTTTCATGAGTTCATACACTCTTGATACGTGACATTTTTTTATTCGGCAATTTCATTAGAAACACCCTAGCAAAAAGCTAGGAGGGAAAAACATAAGTTACAAAACATTTGTACCATACTAGCTACGGATCCTTAATCTAATCGATCCAAGAGGCGTTTGAGTTCCAGTCAATTAAAAACTTTTTAGTTATACTATTAGGAGAACATATCGTCTTTTTGACGAGTTCTGCCAATACCATGTTATGTGAGATTTAAGAAACATAAAATCACATTTTTCTAGTACTTGCTTACAAGTTTATGAATCATACCATGAATGTACATTTCATTTCTTGTCATTCAAAATGTGTGTTATTTTTTTTTGAAACATCAAATATTTATTGATGAAAAAAATCATTTAGCGAGAAGCTATATGAATACAACTAAAAAGAAAAACAAACACCAATTGTTAACTAAGAGCACCATTAGGGGATGCAAGAGATAAACAGATTTGCAACCCACTAGTCCCATTTTAGGTTCACTTTACCACAACTTGAAATCCAACAAAATGGTGTGTTTGGCATGGTTGTTAAGATCTCGATCCTGATCTTATGATCTTACGATTTTACGATACCGCAAAGTAAAAACAATCCGGATCCTACATATGATCTTTGTATGCTTAAGATCTTATAGGATCCCGATCTTGACCATAGGATTTTAAGATCTACTCCGATCCGATCTTACTTTTCTAGAACTAGAAACTAAAGAACTACAAATTTATGGGTTGTGTTTCGTAGAATTTAAAAAACAACATGTTAATTTTCTTAATAATTTCATAATCATGGTTTAGGACAACATTTCTATGAAACATTCATATAATTTTGTGTTTATAATATATAATAATTTGTAGATTTGTATAATATTACAAAGACTATGAAGACAATAAAATTATAGTAGGATCTTACGATCCCGATCTGACTTTACGATCTCGATCTTGGAAAAATGAAAACATTCCTAGGTAGGATCCCAATCTTGAAAACCTTGGTCTTTGGACCTCACCAAAACACCACTCAGTGGTATGCTCGATGCCTAAAAGATTTTGTTGTTCCTTGCATTCCAAATAACCCGGTCGGTAAAAATAACGGCTTCGAAGCACTTGAGCTGCAAAGGGTGAAATATCTTTCTTTTGTCATCACTCATATCACTAACGAGACTTAGAAGAACCTGAATATTAATCTCAACCGGCACCTAGAAATTCCACCATACGAATATTTTTTCCCACAAAATTTTGACTTGAGCACATTCTTTCAACGCGTGCTCTAAAATTTCACAGGAATCAGTCCAGGTCTATGTTTCTTTTATCTAAATTTAGACGGGCATGAAGTCTATCTTTCTCAGCTCTCCAAATGAATACACACACTTTTTTAGGAATAAGAGAAGACCATTTTATTTTCGAAGATATAGGGAGAATTTTGTCGTCGAGATCAGCTCGAAGAGATTTCACAGAATAAACACCAGATGATTCCATTGACCACCTCCAACCATCACTATCATTCGTAGTCAAGTAAGTATTCCCTGCAATGCTTAGCAAATTGGATCATTCTTCTTGCTCTCTTCCACTTCAAATTTGTCTTCTCCAAGCCCATTTCCACGCCATAACCCCATCTGAAATTGAACACCTCTCTATAAGTTTACAAAGTTTGTTCGTTTCCAACTCGAACAATCTTGGGAACATATGAGCAAGATAGTTAGAACCAAGCCAACTATCCTCCCAGAAGGATATAGATTCACCGTTACCCACCTGCCTCTAAAAAGATGTGATTAAGGGTATGCCTAGATGATTCGCTTCTCGCCTTACTTTTGCTATGCTAGACCACACTCCTTTAAATTTAGGCATATACATCAGATCCTTTGTACCTCCAAGATTCCTACGGATATCATTCATCACAGATGCCTAAAGAGAGTTCTATCAACGCGAACTCTCCACCACCACTTGGTGAGAAGAGCAAAGTTAGAGGCTTTTAGACTTCCAAACCCAAGCCCAACACTCTTAATTTTAGCATAGATTGATTTCATGCAACCCAATGAATTTTTTTTGTTTTCACTATCACCGCCCCAAAGGAACCTACATCTGATACTTTCTAACACCTTAAGAATACTAGGTGGAGCTTTATATAAAGAGATGAAATATAATGGTAAATGAGAAAGGACAGACTTTATAAGTGTAACTCTCCCTCCTCGGCATATTTTTGGCTTTCTAGTCTAAAAGTCTATTATGAAACTTTCAAATGACTAGATTCCAAATTTTGACATTTCTCATAGAAGAATCAATCGGTAACCTGAGATATGTAAAAGGGAGTTTATCTTCCATGTAGTTAATTTTATGAGCCAAGCGAGTTCTTCAGTATTCACTCCCACACCCAACACCTTACTTTTAGACAAGTTTATTTTCAGGCCCGAAGCCATATTGAAGCATCTCAAAATTCTAATCAAATTCATTACGTTTAATTCCGACCACTCTACAAGGAATAAAGCGTCATTTGCGAATTAAAGGTGATTAATTGGAGTACGGTGAGGACTAACTTGAACACCTTTGAAAATACCTTTAGACCTAGCTTCAATCAAGGCCACATTTAGAGCTTCCTCAGCAATTATGAACAAGAAAGGTGATAATGGATATCCCTGTCGAACGCCATTTTGGAAATTAAATTCATTGGTTGGCGAACCACTAATTAAATTGAGGCCGTTGCGGATTGTAAGCAACTTTTGACCCATCTTCTCCACTTGCTTCCAAAAGCCATTTGATCTAATACACTTTCGAGAAAGTTCCAGTTAAAGGAATCAAACGCTTTTTCAAAATCAACTTTGAATATAAGCATTTGTTTTTTGACCCTTTTAGGCTAAGAAATTAGTTCATACAATGAGTGGGCCATCCATTATCTACTTGTCTTTGACCTAGGCTAACTCCGAGTTGTTGATGATAGACGGTAACACCAATGCAAGTCTATTAGCGAGAACTTTGGCTAAAATCTTATATTGGCATCCTAAAAGACTTATGGGCCGGTAGTCGTTCGGTGTCATTGGATCACAAACTTTAGGAATCAACGAAATAAAAGTTGGATTACATCCCCTAGCCAAACCTACACCTTTCTCAAAGAATTTAAAAAGCCATAATATCACTACTTACCACGTTCCAGAATCTTTTAATAAACATGAACAAAAAGCCATCATGACCAGGGGTTTTGTCACTACCGCAACTCCACACAACCACCTTAACCTCTTCACTTGAGAATGGTTTTTCTAATTCGTGTCTTTAATCTTCTGAGAGCCTCTTGAATCCAAAGCTCCTACATGATGGCCTGACTAAAGAAGACTCTAAAAACTTCTTTAAAAGAAATTGGAAAAAGTGATTTTTAACTTCACTTGGATCCGTAACCCATATTCTATCCGGTGAAATTCTATGAATCGACTGTTTTCGCCTTCTACTGTTCATGTAACAATTATATAAGCGAGAATTTTCATCACCTAGAAATGCTCATTTGCATTTTGCGTGTTGTCTAAGTAATCTAAGGTTCGTTTGCTCTAACTTATAGATTTTAATAAGGTCTTCTAAATGCCGATGCAATTCACCCACCTCAACAAATCTTGATTCCATATTTTTATCAAATTCTTCAAGACGATTATATATGTTGCGATTACTTTCCTTATGTGTCACAAACCACTTTAATTCCACCAGGCCACCAAAAAGACCGCTTTTTGCATCGATCATTGGTTCCTTTTGGTCGCATGTGAGCAAGCTTTTCAACCAGAAATAAGATATATCTAAGTAGGGTGAAATGGGCTAACTGCTTTTTTGTGACTTTGTTTAAAAATGATTTATGATTAGTTGATTAAATATAAGTGCACAATACATTTGTATTACTTTAGTCCCTCATCTTAAGTTCTGTAACTGACATTGCATTTTTCTTTTAACGGCAAAGAGATTTTCATAGAAAAATCAATATAACTAGCAAGAAGATAGATATTAGAAATGCCTAAGAATCATAACACCAAGCCTAAAAGATTGAGTACTTCTAACAAATAGACTCGAAGATTGAGTACTTCGAATGGCGAATTTTGTGGCGACACAAACTTATTATCCTTAAAAAGTTTTTCTTTCTGCCTGATCAATCTAATTCCTTCATCTTCATGTGCTTTTAAGATTAAACATCTTTGTTTCTTCTTCATCGCACCGTGTCGCTTGACGTGATTTTCATTAGGCTTGTTTCAAAATTGTTTTTTAGGGTTTTCTTCCTATAATCGCCTTTGTGTTCTGTTTCTAACTTTGATCTG
>BQNB010122558.1:0-13357 GCA_026074375.1 Tanacetum coccineum
TCCTCAATGTGATACTGTCACCCCATACTAATTTCAAGGCATAATCTAAATATTAAGGGGTCTCTACGCAAATCTAAAGCCGTTTATTGATTATGCTAATAGATAAACGTTAAATCAATAAGATCTAGGATATCGGATTCCCAAATATAAGCATGCTAAGGATTGAAGATCGAGTGGACGATTGACAAAACCACGAGCACGAGAGTCTTCAAAATGCGGGCAATCCCGGACATAAAACCACAAAACACGAAACATGAGAAAGAAAGAGGCGAGCCTCCTCACATCACACTTATTTATAAACATTATACTAAGCTACTACTACTAAGGATAAGCATGTGTTGCCACCCACGAAGCGCTTATTTTTGTTAACCGAGTCTTGAGCTGGTCAAGGGGGATAGAAATAGAGATAAGGAACATCCAAGATAGGAATGTCCTCTACATAAATCATCATCTTGCTTTTAGAAAAATCAAAAGTGATTTTGCCCTGATGAGATAAGAGAGGAGAAGAAAGAATACTAGGATTGAAAACTTTGTCCTCATTTTCAGATGAAAATGGAAGCAAAGTATCAATATCTGGACAAAGGGTGGATTGGGTGAGTAAAAGTTTAGGCATAAGAACATAATGTTCAGAAATATCCTCCACCACTTTAGCAGTCAAAACACCCGTATCGGGCTCAAAATCAAAGAAAATTCCATCATCGGGTGTTTTCGCAGGAGGACGAGGGGATGACGGAACATCATAATAATCAAAGTGAAATGACTCAGTTTCGGGAAGGGAAAGGGAATCATTGCTAAGCAATTCTTCAAGAAAAAGAATATCCCCTTCCGAGTCATAGTCGTCACTCTCAATACCCTGTGGTATTGAGTCATCCGGATCAAGAAATAAATCGATCTCCTCTATAAGAGAGTCACTATCCTCAACAGGGATAAGAGATGGGGGGGAAGATTCGATTATAGCATCAGAAATTTCAGAAATAGATTCTTTCGGAGGTCGAGGAGATGAATTATCATACAACAATTCCTCAATAAGACGAATTTCTTCTTCAGGATCAAAATGTAAAAGCTAACGCGGTCCTAGGAGTGAATCACTCTTCCTGTTAGGAAATCAGGAAAGAGCGTGTTAGTGATAGGAAAGTTGAACTCAATCAAAGGTTGGAATTTATAAGGAATCCTTGCACTCGATGTCTATTTGTAAACACCCCCATTTAAAAATATAGTAGCGGAGATAATCTAGGGTATTACTTCTATGGATTTAAACCAATCATATCATTAGAAAACAACTTTAAAAGAGAGTTGTGGACAAAAATTTAGTTTTCATTCATTATTTTCAGAGTTTTTACAATAATGAAGGTCGTAATCTAAAACATTATGTTTAAATGATAACAACCATCTTTGAGTCCTTGCACTCCGTGCCGCAACTTGCTCAATTACTTGAGTTAAACATGCTTAAAAATTTATCACAAAGGTTGGAGTGAAATTCATGGCTTGATATACTGTTTGAATACAAAGTCATAGTGTAATAATTGTTTAATAACACTTTATTATGATATTGTTATTTACCCGTTATTAGTAATATTGTACGAATTCTATTATCATAGTAAAACAGAGTGTATTACCTAGTTTATTACCTTTATTTGGTTCTGTTTGTTTGGTCTTGTTTGGTTAGTATAGTCTGTCTTAAGCTCATGCCAATAAAACATGACTAGTGTATTATATATACACAATATGATATGATATATATATAAAGAGATAATGTCCCGGTGTAGGTAATTGCCATATACCTATGAATATTCAATATAGTGCTGTTGGTAACCTATCCGGCTAACACCAAAAGGATTCGTCAAATCACGATAGAATCTATCCAACAATATTTGCGTTCACCCGAAAGTGATAAATGGTCCATGGATAAATGAGGGACTTTTGGCATAAATAACTTAGACATTAGTGAGTATTGGTATATCAGATTAGCATATAATCTTGTAAAGACACGTTGTATTCATGGTTTTAAATCTTGTATAAGTCTGTGAAAAGTAATCACATTGTAATAAGATAAACGAGTATGTAAAAGAGTTTGTAACAAAGCATGTTTCCCCTCGCGGTTTATAATAAAAACCATGTATAATGAGTAAAGGCGGAGGTTTTGAACATTCACCTGATAGAATAGATGTAGTAAATTTTTCTGAAATGAAAGTTGACGGACCTTATCTATAATCTTTAACTAGGGAAAATGTTGAATATAGTTAAAATAATTGTAAACTGCTACATCACAACAACCTGAGGTTGAATAATGTCAAGTTCTTAGAAGATTGTTCTTTAGAACTTGGTTTAAAAGTTATAGTTGATTTGCTGAAGAGTTTTGAATTTTTGTATCACCGTTTAGGCATTCATAATTCAGAAGTCATTCAGTAAATATTCTTGGGAAGGAGCTAGGGCACTTTAAATCGTAATAAACCCAACAACTCTAGTCAAAAAAGTATATACAAGATGAAAAAACTCCTTTAATATGAAGCTCCCTAGTATTGTGATATGATATAATCGGTTTTAAGCGTTTTGATTAATATCTGGAAATGTTTAAGCTACGAGAAAGCGTTATTTAAAAGTTATGTCTGGTATTGTTTTAATTATGTTTTTTCCCTTTTTCAAAATGTTACTTTTAGTACCCTGGGGTTTGGAAAATTGCAAGTAGACCCCTGTGGGGTTTGCATTTTTACGAATTTGGTTGGTCCATCAATTGAAAGTCATATACCAATTAATCATTGGACTTGAAAAAGTGACATAATTTAGACCCCTTAGTTATAACCTTGATAAAGATGGACATTTTTAGTCTTTTGTTTAAGGTTTTTGGGAATTTCACGTTTATTCCCCTTGCAATGGATTTTTATAATTACGAAAAACATTTCCAAAATTGCATGCAAGCTTATTTTAAACATTTCATAAATGATATTTATAAGTTTTAATAAACTAATATAGGAGTTTTAACGCAACACATGTTTGTAAAATAACGATACGTTTAAGTAGGAAGAAAGGGTCAAATTGGTTTCAAATCGTCAACCGCGCGGGTTTTTAAAGGTTCAAAATTTTCCTTCATTAATCAATAAGTGGTTATTTTAACTTTAATTTAAAGAATGCTAGGAAAGATTTTATAACAATATTTTACCATTATAACATTTAGTTTTAAGGAAATACGCCAAAACTTTAGGGTTTCGGATGTACGTTTTGGATCAAACAGAAAATGAGCATGAATTGGAGTTATGAAACTTTAACAGAGTAATTTAGGAAATCATATGAACATTATAAGGGTCGTTGTTGTAGCTGAGTAGAACATTCAAAACTTGGGTTTGAGCTTCAATGATCAAAATGGTGGAAATGGGTCGTTTCGGGTAGTATTTCCACTCGTACGCCTTGTATCTTTACTCCGAGGCTTCAATACTTCAGGGCTTCGCTTCTTGAACTTTTTAATGGAACTAGGATCATAAGGGATGCAAAAGGATTGCTGCATGTTAAAGGTTTATAGAGGAGGAGGGGTGTGGTGCGAGTTTTAGAATGAAGGTTTTGAGTTTTTTATAGCAAATGAACCCATTAAGGACCAAGGTAGCTTTATGAATCTGATATTGGACATTTGTTAACTGTAGGGGTGATGTGTTTGAAGACTACAGATGAGTCTTGGGGTTTAGAGGTTGGTAGGATTGCAAGGTGGGAAGGTTTTTAGGGGTGTTTGGGTGTTCGTGGCTTGTTGGAGCAAAAAGATAAAAGGGGGGGCCAATGTGCCTTTAATTTCGACCATAGAGAAGGTTCAGCTGTTGGTGTGAGATGCTACTAGGTGTCTAGAACGGATTTTGTATGCAAGTGCTTTGCACATGGTTAGGGATAAAAATGGGTTATAAGAAGCCAAAAAATAGGGTGCGGGTCTTGTTTTGGGATGACATAGTCTTTTATAGAGGTTTTCCAAGGTACATTGTGTTTATAATGATTAAGGATAGATGATATGAAAATGGTTATTAAGGTCTGGAAATTAAAGTAATTGAGAAATAGCTTTAGCATTTTCGTTTGGGCGTTCATTTGCGGATTAGAAATGGGGAGTAGTAGTACGGGTTCAAATAATAGGGCTCGGTTGAGGGTTTTACTGACTTGCTTGGCTTATATTTTGCTTTCTCTGGATTAGGGAATGATGGAATTCATAATCCTAGGGGCGTATATAAATTATTATCTATGTAATTGAGGGTCGTTGGTTATACGTTTTTGTATTGGGTTGATTTTGAGGGAAAACGGGTCTCAAAGTAAAAAAACTTTCAATTAGGGCATAATTAGGGTTTTCTAGGGATTCGTTAAAGGTTTTCTATGGCCTTTGATTTCTTGCACATTGCCAAGTTAATGATAGATTAGATAAGATTTGTAAATCATTTTATGAGTTTATAATGGCCATTGGCTTGCGTTTTTTGGGATTATTTTGGTTCGTATATCGATTGGTAATCGGGTTAAATGAACCAATTAGGTCATTTAGGGTTTCTTAGATATGTTTTTACGTACAAGTGAAGTTTAATGATGAAATTTAATGTTGAATATAATGATTGTTATAGGATGTTTATGATTTGTATAATAATGTTTATTTCAACGTTATTGTAGTGTTGGGCAAAAAACATAAATTGCTCAAATAATAACACCATTTCGGGGGGGGGCGAGATACCCATTCTAACCCCTACAACTAACACCCCCTTTCTTTTTTCTTTTTTTAGGTTTATGTCTGGGATAAAAACCAAGAAACGGGTCATGATTTACTATTTTGCTCGGGTTTAGGGTTTCTAACTTTTGAATTAGGGTTTTGAGTGCATAAAGATGTATGAAAGTTTATGAATAGAATATTTAGGGTTTACACATTGTATATTGAGTGTAGTAGCTTGCACAGGAGTGGTGGTGAAGAAATTAGAGGTAAAACGGAGGTAGAACGGCTATTTTAGATATCGTGCATTAATGACTTGTATATTGAGCTTTGAAAGATTTGTACCTTTCTTTGGAGGGAATGTATATTCATATGACATGTTATGTTACTTGTACCTATGCTTTAGTAGCTTGTGCATTCACTTTAGATATTAATCCTTTATGTAATTAGGGTTTAGAGGCATCCGATAACGGTTTTTTAACAGCCAATTTTGTATATAACGTTGGCGAATGGCTACATATAGGAATATGTACTTTGTTATAAGGTTTATTAAGATATTGACTGGACTCATTTTATGATATTTGCTTGACATATATGAGACAGGATGTTGCCATAGATAGGTTGCGTGAGTCGTCTACTGTAGTTATGTAAGTTACATTGACATACTGAGTTATGGGCAATGCAGTAAAGTTAATTTAAGCGAAATTTTCCCCATATAATTGTGATAATAGGTAGAATTGGTTGATGAAAAATCTTGGAGTTGTTATAGTTCCACCCCTTTACTGAATTCTCGTCCCAAGACTTTAGTTGAATGTTTTTAGTGGTTATGGTTTAGAGATAGGTACTGGGTATGACTTTAAGTTAGGCTAATCAAGGTTACAAGTTCACGTGTGTGATGCATTTATAATTATGTTACGTACCATAATTATAATTACCTCCTTTCACACGTCTACTTATTTTCCAAGACCACACCTCTTGATGATAGAAAATAGAATTTGTCCAGATCCTGATAGAACCTGGGTGGATGGAATCACGTTTGCGCCACTCATAAATCGTAAGAAAATTTTTATTTCATTAACCTTTAAAGTCAACATTCAAATAAGAATGCTTATCACAAGTCTTTTGTCAAATTTTATACTAGTGGTATTGAAATCATTTGACATTGCATAGATTCTTGTGTGTTTCCTTGTTATTACGTTGCAGAATATAACATAAAATTTTAGAATATGGAGATCATGGAATGAGTGATGTCAAGGAACGATTGGAATATTTTTAATGAGATGTGCTAATCATGTGCGAATAACATATTTTGAATATGAACAGTTGATGAAGGTAATAAAGTATTGTTTTAAGTGAAGAAGGAAATAGTATTTGTTACACAACGGGATTGAAAGAAGAAACTTGTTTGTAACATATGTTATATACTTAAGCCTATTTATTTATTAAATTAGTCACTTTACAAAAAGAGCGTTCAACGCCTTGTAACTGAGAGAATTTATAAAATTCATGTTCGGAGATTTATAATTTCAATTTCAAATGAAGAAGTGACCTAATTTATTTCAATAAGATGATCATAAATCGTCTTACCTAAGCATAAAAACACGATATGGTAATGTGTAGAAAATGATATGATCATGATTTGGGTAGATATTTTGAGATGTTGATTATTTACTGACTGCCCATATAATCGAGATGATAATTTATTTGTTTCAAAGGTCATGAGGTGAGTATCAGAGTTGGACATCTGATAGAATTGTCGCGTTTTGATACCACCCAGACAGATAACAGATGTAACCAGAATTAGTACGTTTTATTCATGGCATAACTTTACATACGGAACTTTACAGTATGAAAAAAGGTTGTTGATATTATGCTTAAGTTTCTTGTAGTAGAATAAAGTAACAGACGACGAGGATTGATGATTGGGGTTTTTAGATTGAAGAAGATTCTGATGAGAGTTGAATATCCTCGAGAGTTGTTTCTAGGGTAAAAATCCTAAAGTGAACAAAAGCAAGCTCATCTCTAAGTATGCTTTCCTGTGGCCCTGTTATTTGCTTTTGAGCACTGATTCGCATAATGTCCTTTCTTTCCACAGGCATTACAAGTTACAGATACCGTTTGTAGATTGTTTCTAGTGGGGGTTTTGGTTTTTGTTTTCTGAAGTTATATGGTCAGTATACCTACTCTGTTGCAAGTCCGGCACTATTTTTATGTACCAAGGACCTATGTGATGTAGGTGCATCTTTCACACAAAGGGCGGGTTTCCAGTATATGTTGGTGCAGTATAAATTCTTGAAGGTGAAGGTTTCTTGTCTTATTATTCTGCTTGGTCGGTGATATCATCATACGGTTTGTTATTGTTTGTAGTTTTCTGATAGTTGTTGTTGTTGACGATGTTCCCTTTATCTCAAGCTTTCGTTTTTGATCATTGGTTTCTATTCATGGGATTCACGCTTTATTTATTTCACTCCATTAACCTCTGGGATAGTTGATGGCTTCCTCCAAGGTTTGAGGCTTCGACCGGCTATTAAGTACGTTTCCTCATTGCTTTGCGTATTCCCCTCGATGAAAGCTATCCATAAGGTTCTCAAAATTTCTTAGCACCATGTTTGGACATAAGTTTTGTCAATTCTTAGAAGATTTCTTCTAATATAAGTCTTGACGTTTCACTTCCATTGATAGTTAGTACCATAAAAATTCATCTTCACATTTTCTTGATTCTCAGTTCGCGGACACTACTGTTTTCAGAAGCCTTTTTAACTCAGTCCAGGTGATTTGATTAGCTTGCTCTATTCCTATAGGCTGGGCATATGCATTCCACCAGGACAAGGCATCATCAGTTAAAGTACCAGTAGCAAATGTTACTCTGTCTTCCTTGGACACTTGCTTTTGAGAAAACATGACTCATGTACGTTCAAACCAGCGAATGAGGTCACAGCTCCTTCTGTGCCATTGAATGGTAGAATAAGGTTGACAGTTTTATGAATGCTTTGTAGGTTCATCTTTTTGCTACAGGAATTTTCTCTGGGTGCTGTGTTCCTAGTAGAATTTGTCGGGACAAGTAGTTTACCATAGGCAAGCAGCAGCTTTTTGTGTGTTTTCAGAGCTGAGGAGATGCCATCATTAATTAGTTGCCGGATGGCATCCAAAGTTATGGCTGGTGTTTCGGATGTTGTGCCGCTCCTTTTAGGAGGCTTTCTATCAACAAAAGATAACACGTAATAAGAATGATATCATAAGTTATAAAAGAGAATGTGATGCTTAAAATGCTTAAAGAGAAAAGCTTATTTTTGAATTTTAAGCACTTAGGGGTTATGGTATGATTCATGAAGATGGAGATAATGATGTAATTCAGAGTGAAAATGATGATGAAAAGAGAGATAAGTTGGAATGAAAAAATAAGGTTTGATACGGGGAATTGCCTTTAATAATAACTTGCCTTTGTAACTGTCATAGTCAAGATTTGGCAGCGTTTGTTTTTAGTTATACCACACATCCCGTGGCTTAGGATAAAACTATAACTAGTTTAAGAGTTGATGATTTTGAGCCGGTAGATGACATCCTAAAGATCTTCCTGATTCGTTTGATGACGAGCTTGGATTTTCTCAATGATTTGTTCAAGATGGAAAGTCTGTAGTGAGCTCAAGGCCATCTTATCCTTTTGCCCTTAATGCTTCTTTTTAAGTTTTATAATTCTGGTGTATGGATTCTTCCTTGTGTTCTTATCTTTAGTTCTTTTATTCCTTCGTATTGTTTCATTCTATCAATGCGTCCGTCCTCATTTTCTTGGATGTGGTGAAGATGGAGTTATCTAAGTAATCCCAAAATATCTTGATTTGTTCCTTCTTGAGTTTCAGATACTCTTAATTGGACATTTTCCTATTTCAAATATCTGAGGTGGGATAGGAGTATAAACCGAGGAAGATGGTGATACCATAAATCATTGTTGATTCGAGGTATGATTTAGTTAATCGTAGTTGAGAAAGAAGATAGGGATGGATAGCTTCTTAGGTGGTAATAGTTCTTCAGGAATAGAGAAATATCGAGGATTAAATAGTAGTGATGGTGGTAATATCGGGAGATGGAGTTAAAATAGCTGGTGGAGTAATAGGATTTTTGATGGATGAAATGGGTAATTTTTAGCATAAATTTGCTTGTGACGTCCTTCAAACAGGATTATTGTTAGACAGTGAGAATTACTGGTTGGAATTATATTAATCTTTTCGAGTAGTTTTCCTCGGAAGATTTAAAAGAAAATGCTTCCTGCTGAAGCTGGGAAATAATCCGATGAGACCAAAGTATAGTTAAGAATATTTATAGAGGAAAAGCATCCTCGATATCGAAAGTAGAGCGATTGGGAGAAGATATCGTTCTAATAACAACCTGATTTGTAAATAACATAAGTTATAATAGTATAATAGGATATGTATCTTTACAATACTTGTTCTGGAATGTTAGTGGTACGAGGACTTTGAATGGGCTGAATAAATAAATGTTGGTTGATTGTAGGTTTTTGACCTTGTTCTCCTATAACCATGCGCGATACCAATCTGTAACACCCCATTTTTACAATATAGCTCAGCGGAAGGATAATTTATGGGGTATTACGTCTGGATAACAATCATAATCAGAGGGAAAAAAATCTTTAAAAGAGACGTTGTTGGAAAAATTTAGTTATCATTCATTTATAATCAGAGTTTTTACCAAATGCAGGGTTCCAAAAATTCTATAAACATTATTTTGTATGCTAACCGTTCAACCATCTTTGTGTACCATGCCAATCCGTTACCCGCAACTGGCTCAATTACTGAAGATAAGATTGCTTAAATAGTCAAACACTATCAGGTTGAGTGAAAATTCATAGGTTTGATTAAAAACAGTTTGATATAAGTCATTGTGTAATAATTGTTTTTAAACACAATTATTATGATATTGTTTTTAACAACCGTTATTAGTTAATAATTGATACGAATTCAATTATCATATAGTAATCAGTGTATTACCCGTTATTACCTTTATTTGTCTGTTTTGGTTTGTCCTGGTATAGTATGTCTGGTCTAAGCTCAGGGAAATAAACTGACTTGACCCTAGTGTATATATATACCAAAATGTTGTTGATATATATATATAAAGAGATTAAGGCCCTTGGTGTAGGTTAATTGCCATATTACCTATGAATTCAAATATAGTGTGTTTGGTTAGCCTATCGGCTAACACAAACAGAATTCGTTCAATCCCATAGATTCTATTCCACAATATTTGTGGTCACCCGAAAGTGATTAATGGTCCATGATAAATGGGGACTTTTGGCATAAAGGTAACTTAGACCATTAGTGATAATGGTTATCAGATTGCATATATCTTAAAGACATTGTATTCATGGGTTTAAACATGTATAAGTCTTTGAAAAGTAATCACATTGTCATTAAGATAAACCGAGTATGTAAAAAGAGTTTGTAACAAGCATGTTTCCCCTCGCGGGTTTATAAAACATCGTAAATTGAGTAAAGGCCGAGGGTTATGAACTTCACCTGATAGGTAGATGTAGTAATTATTCTGAAATGAAAGTTGACGACCTTATCACAATCTTAACCGGGGAATGTTGATATAGTAAAATAATAGTAAACAGCCACGTCACACAACCTGAGTAGAATATGTCAAGTCTTAGGAAGATTGTACTTTAGAACTTTGGGTTTATGTGTTATGAGTGTGATTGAAGGTTTGGAATTATTGTATCACCGTTTGGTCATCATAATTCAGAAAGTCATTCAGGTAAAACGTATTTGAGGTAGCTTTTTATGTGGCACTTAAATCGTAAAAACCCAACACTCAGTCAAAACGAATACCAAGTTGAAACTCCTTCGTTTGAAGCTCCCTAGTATTGTGTTATTATTTAATCGGTATTTTTATGCGTTTTGATTAATACCTGGAAATGTTAAGCACGAGAAGCGTTATATGAAAGTTATGTCTGGTATTGTTTTATAATGTGTTTTACACTTTTTCAAAATGTTAGCATTTTTTATTTAGACCCTGGAGTTTGGAAAATTGCAATGTAAACCTTGGGGTTTATGGTTTGCATTTTTAGACTTTGGTCCTTCAACTTTGAAGATATACCAAGTAACCTTGACTTTGAAAATTGACTTATTAGACCCCCTTAGTGTATACTGATTAAAAATGACACTTTTTACTCCTTTTAGTTATCAAGTTTCTAGAATTACGATATATACCCCTTGCATGGATTATAATTACAAAACATGTCCAATTGCCCATTACAAGGCTTTTTTTATACAATTCGCTTATGTTTCAAAGGATGTTGTTAAGTTATTTAATAATATAAATTATGAAGTTTTAACGCTACCACAAAGTTTAAAATAAACCAATTCTTAAGCTAGGAAGCATAAGGGTCAAATTAGGGTTTCAAAACGTAAACGTCGCGGGTTTTGAGTTCATTTTCCTTCATTCAATCAATTAAGGGATTATTTTTAACATTATTTAAGGAATGCTAGGATAGATTATAACCAAATTTAACCATTTTAACTATTTTGTTTTAAGAAAAACGCGAAATTAGGGTTTAGGGTGTACGGTTTTGGATTCAAAAACAGAAAGAAATGAGCATGATATTGGAGTTATGAAACTTTAACAAGAGTATATTTAGGATATATGTACATTTTCAAGGGCTGTTTAGCATAAGTAGAACATTCAAAACCTGGGTTTGAGCTTCAATGATCAAAAATGGTGGAAATGGGTCGTTTCGGGTAGTATTTCCAATCGTACGCCTTGTATCTTTACTCCAGGCTTCAATATTACCAGGGCTTCGTTCTTGAACTTCTTTAATGATCCTAGGATCATAAGGGAGCAAAGGGATTGATTCGCCTATAAGGGTTATAGAGGAGGAGGTGTGGTGCGAGTTTAGAATGAAGGTTTTGAGTTCTATTTATAGGCAAATGAACCCTTAAGGACCAAGGAAGCTTATGAATCTGATATAGGATGTGTTGTATCAGCTTGGGGTGATGTTTTTGGAATCTACATGATGGAGTCTTGAGGTCTAGAGTGTAGGATTGAAGGTGGGCAAGGTTTTTTTCTTTGGGGTGTTTGGGTGTGTTTCGCGGTAATTGGAGCAAAAGAAGGCTCATGTGCCTTTATTTTTCGACCAAGAGAAGGTTCAAGCAGGTGGGTGAGATGCTACAAGGTGTCTAGAAGGATTTAGGTGGTCATTTGCACATGGTAGCAATTTAGAGGGGTTAAAATGGTCATAGAAGCAAACCGGGTCTATTTTGGGTTCGACGGGTTCTTCAAAGGTTTTAACAAGGTACATTGTGTTATAAATGATTAAGGAATGATGAAATAGGTTGTTAAGGTCTGGGATTAAAGTAATTAGCAAAGATTAGCAATTCGTTTGGGTTAAAACGGATTAGAATTGAAGAAATGGGAGTACGGGTTCAACTAGGGCTCGTTTAGGGTTTTCTTGACTTTCTTGGCTTATATTTTGCATACTCTTGATTAGGAATGATGGAATACAAATCCTAGGGCTTATATAAAGTATTATCAATGAAGTTTGGTCGTTGGTTTAAGTTATAATGGGTTGAAATTGAGAAAACGGGTCAAAGTTACAATTAGGGCATAATTAGGGTTTTCTGGATTCGTTAAGGTTTTCTAGGCTTTGATTTCTTGCACATTGCCAAGTTAATGATAGATAATGATTTGTAAACTCATTTTATGAGTTTATAATGGCCCTTGGTTGGTTATTTGGGATTAGAATGGTTTAAAACGAGTAAACGGGTTAAATGAACCAATTAGGTACATTTAGGGTTTCTAGGATATGTTTTACGTACAAGTGAAGTAAAATGATGAAGTAATGATGAAATAATGATTGAATAGGATTGATATGATTGTAAAATAAGTTATTTCAACTTATTTAAGTGTTGGTTTGGGGTTATGATGGATAAAAACCAAGAAATGGGTCATGGTTTAAAAACTAGCTCGGTTTTAGGGTTTAGGGTTTTGAATTAGGGTTTTGAGTTAGGGTTTTGAGTGAAAAAAGATGTATGAAAGCTTATGTATGGAATAATTAGGGTTCATATATTGTAAAATGAGTATATTAGCTTGCTTAAGTGGTAGTGAAGAGATGAGAATGAAAATGGAGGTAAAACGGCTATTTTAGAGATCATGCTTAATGACTTGTACATTGAGCTTTTAGAGATTTGTACTTTGACTTGAAGAGATTTTATATTTTAAATGAGATATCATATTACTTGTACATATGCTTTAGTAGCTTGTGCATTCACTTTATATATTAATCTTTTAGGGTTTAGAGGTATACGATAACGGTTTAAAGCCCGTTTAGATATAACGTTGCGAATAGTACATTATAGGAATAATGTACCTTGTAAAAGGGATATGATGATATTGACTTGACATGTTATGATGTTTGCTTAACATATATGAAGATAGGATGGTCATAGATAGGTTGTGTGAGCTCGTCTACTTTAGTTATGACATACTGAGATATATAAGTAATGTAATAAAGCAAAAAATTTCCCCGTACAATTGTGATAATAGTAAAATAGGTTTTGCATTTGATGAAAATTATTAGGTTGTTATATGATAGTATCTGCTTTTATGGTATAAAAGAGTTTTTGGCGCAAGTTTTTGGCGGGAGTATTTAGCGAGAGTATTTGGCGGGAGTTTTTGGCGAGAGTT
>BQNB010122559.1:0-20263 GCA_026074375.1 Tanacetum coccineum
TCATTCCTTACCTCAATATGATGAGCGTTCTTTGTTCCCAGAAGTTGTCTTTCTTTATCTCTTGTGATTAGTCATTTTTCAAAAAACTAATTTTTTGTAGCTTGCTCCATCATAAGAAAACGCCAACACCATATAAATAACCTTAACACTTATGATGTTCAAACTGCATCCATTCGTTTTCAATATTTGTATCCTGAAAACATTAAATACTAAATCCATTTAGTCCTTTTTTTTCTATGAAAGAGCAAGTGTCTAAACATAAAGACAAATCATACACATATATAGTGATGCAAGTACTTATACTTGTGCATTTACATAACTTATTTATGGTTCATTTATGGCATCAAGATCATTACCAGCACAAGTATCATCTTCCATACAAGTGAAAGCATTCCATCTAGGCTTTATTAAGTCAAATATGAGTAAGTCCCCAATTAAAGCTTTTTACTTCAACAAACATAAATATATACAGATCGACTAATAAGCACATACTAAACCAATTATTAATATGAAGTCAAGAACTTGTAACAATACAAAGCCATATAATCACGCGATGATATTTAACAATGTAGTTTTAATAGCAACATGGTATGAGACTATTTCACAATCGTGGCAACATAAAATGTGAAAAAAATATTTAAAAAATATTAAAATCATCATGTTAATTAAAGCAAATCAACACCTATGTAACATCATATCCTAGACTACAAAAATGTAAATGAGTTATGAACAGACGAAGCGTTTCGTTTATCCAAAACTAATGCAGCTATATAATAAAATGATTATATGTGTTCAAGTTTATCTAGAATCTAGATCTAATTTTAGTGTTGAAAAGAAGTACCATAAAAGCATTCTCTTAGAATATATCCCAAATGCAACATATGTATCGCTCCTTAGTCTTTGACGTCCGTTAGATGCGTTATAAATGTCAGTGGCCTACATGGTCCACAAATTCCTTATCCAACCTTCAAATCTTCAGTCTTTCGGTTTGGGTTAAAAACACCTAATTGTTTTTGCATCGAAGAAGAGAAAGATTAAATAAAAACTACTACAATTATGATGAAATTGAAGATAAAACACATTAAACTACCTGATCTATAAAGAAAACCACTCGAAATCGCAGATATTACATTTGACCCGCGAACATGGTTGAGGAAGAACGATGACAGTAGCATAGTGGTGGTACACCGGAGGTGGTGGAAGCAGTCATGGTGTCGTTCGGGTGGTAGCAGTAGAAGCCGCCATGGGTGAGAGTTGGGAGAAGAGTATGAATGGTGTAGGGTTTCAATTATGAAATAGATAAAAGAGGGAAAACATAGGCGGGATACTTTGAGGAAAAAATGAGCGGGATATTAAAAAAATTTGGGATTAAGCTTGGAAATTTTTTCAACATCTTACAAGAATGGATAATAATTTAAATACATAAAAGTAATAAACTTGTAAAAACACAAGTATACAAATTTTTGTTTACCTATGCATAAAAATCTAGTTCTGTTTAGGGGTGTTGATCGGTTTTGTTATCGGGTTGTTTGGTTAGTTCAATTCGGTTAAAAAAAATTTGGTCAACCCGAAAAACGAACCGAACCGAAAACCGAATTTGAATTCGGTTTGGCTTTCGGATTTACCCGAATTACACAATTTATTTAAAAAATAATAATAATTACATAGATTTTTAGCAAAAAAATTATTTCAAACATAAAAAGTGTTTTTTATATTAGGATAAAACTTTAATGGTCTTTTTATATATATAAATATATATAAAAGTATATATTTATATAAATTCGGTTTTCGGTTCGGATTGTCAAACTCATATCTAACCCGAAAACCGAATTTGTAGTTCGCTTCGGTCTGGTTTTAGCAAATTCAGTTCGGTTATTAGTTCAATCAGTTGTTTTCGGTTTATTAAGTTATTTCGGTTTTTGTACTCACCCCTAGTTATGTTAATTAAAAAACAATATAAATAATATCCATTAAAATCATAAGAATTAAAAAGTTAATAATTTTAAACATTTGTTAACAACAACAATCTATAAACGATAGCATCTAGACTCTTTCGTTGAACATCTCATGTACAACGATATCATCTCGACTCATCCTTTGAACATCTCATGTAAAACGATACGATCTCGACTCATCCGTTGAACATCTAATGTATAACGATAGCATCTTGACTTCTCCGTTGAACATCTAATGTACAACGATAGCATTTCAACTCTTCCGTTGAACATCTAATGTATAACGATAGCATCTCGACTTATCCTTTGAACATCTCATGTAAAACGATACCATCTCCTCATCCGTTGAACATATAATGTATAGCGATAGCATCTCGACTCCTCCGTTGAACATCTAATATACAACGATAGCATCTCGACTCCTCCGTTGAACATCTAATGTATAATGATAGCATCCCGACTCCTCCGTTGAACATCTAATGTATAACGATAGCATCTCGACTCATCTTTTGAGCATCTCATGTAAAACGATACCATCTTGACTCATCCGTTGAACATCTAATGTATAACGATAGCATCTCGACTCCTTCGTTGAACATCTAATGTACATCGATAACATCTCGAATCCTCTGTTGAACATCTAATGTATAACGATAGCATCTCGACTCCTCCATTAACATCTCATGTACAATGATAGCATCTTGACTCCTCCGTCGAACATCTCATGTATAACGATAGCATCTCGACTCCTCTGTTGACATCTCATGTACAACGATAGCCTCTCGACTACACCGTTGAACATCTAATGTACAACGATAGCATCTCGACTCATCCGTTGAACATCTCATTTACAACGATAGCATCTCGACTACTCCGTTGAACATCTAATGTACAACGATAGCATCTCAACTCATCCATTGAACATCTCATGTACAACGATAGCATCTCGACTCCTCCGTTGAACATCTCATGTACAATGATAGCATCCCGACTCCTCCGTTGAACATCTAATATATAACGATAGCATCTCGACTTATTCGTTGAACATCTCATGTACAATGATTGCATCTCGACTACTCCGTTGAACATCTAATGTACAACGATAACATCTCAACTCATCCATTGAACATCTCATGTACAACGATAGCATCTCGACTCCTCCGTTGAACATCTCATGTACAACGATAGCATCTCGACTCCTCCGTTGAACGTCTAATGTATAACGATAGTATCTCGACTCATCCGTTGAACATATCATGTACAACGATAGCATCTCGACTCCTCCGTTGAACATCTCATGTACATCGATAGCATCTCGACTCATCCGTTGAACATATCATATACAACGATAGCATCTCGACTCCTCCGTTGAACATCTCATGTACAACGATAGCATCTCGACTCCTCCGTTGAACATCTAATGTATAACGATAGCATCTCGACCCATCCGTTGAACATCTTATGTACAACGATAGCATCTCGACTCATCCGTTAACATCTAATGTATAACGATAGCATCTTGACTCCTCCGTTGAACATCTCATGTACAACGATACCATCTCGACTCACCCGTTAAACATCACATGTACAACTATAGCATCTCGACTCATCCGTTGAACATCTAATGTATAACAATAATATATCGACTCATTCGTTGAACATCTCATGTACAACTAACAGTTAAGATGTACAATCCGACACTTGAGCAGTGGGGTGCACAACCAACACTAAGTTGTACAAGCCAATAAGAATGGTCACACATGTCCTCCTTGTCTGCTCTTGGATTATCAACGCGTGGCCTCCCCACAATCATTGATCACTCGTCAAAGGGTTTATCTCTAAACCCAAATGATTTTCTTATAAATAGATAGCATTCACAAATTCCCAAATAAGTTCATTCACTTGGCATCAAACCGTTACTCATAGTAACTCCCACACATTACAAAAATGGTTTGTTCAAGTGTTACCTAAGCTTCGTAATACTGATTTCGCATTTCACTTTTGCCTTTCGGTTGCTATTCCGTTGCAAACTATGAAAATTTGCATCGGAATTGCAACAAACAATAAATTATAATTTCTTTTAGGCTTATTTTTTTTCTTTAAATGCTTTTATGTTGCAAATTTTTATTACTTGCAACGGAATTTTTTTTAAGTTAGCTTTAGAATTTTTTTTTGTTCTTCCGTTGCTAATTAAATTTGCAACGGAATTGCAACAGAATACAAATGATAATTTCTTTCATGTTTCAATTTTAATCGTTCGGTTGCTATTCCGTTGCAATTATGAAATTCTTCAACGGAATTGCAACGGAAAATAAATTGTAATTTCTTTTAGAATTATTTTGTCTTTCGTTGCTTTTCCGTTGCAATTTTGTATTATTTTGCAACGGACTTGCAACGGAAAAAATAACAATATATAGAAAAGAAATTAGTTTATATTTTGCAACGGATTTGCAACCATTTTCTTTGTCGTTGTTATTCGGTTGGTAATTCGATGCATTACGGTTGCAAATTTGCAACGAAAAATATACCGTTGCAAACTTTTCATTGCATTAGCTTGTTTTTGTAGTAGTGTTAAATCATACTTATAATATGAGAAAACTGGTTTTCTATTTTCAATAGAATTTTTTTTTAATACTCATTTTTAACGCGTTTTTTGTTTTCTTTTTGTTTCATAAAATACCTTTCTGATGAACTTCTCATATTCCAACAACTAAACACACTCTATATATTTAGTTATTATGAAATAAGTGAAGTACTGTTATATTTTTAAATTTTTTATAAGACCTTAAATATTTCTATATTTGGCAAAAGAAATATGAATTCTGTTAGATATTAGAAAAAGACTCGGTCACCCCGTGTATTCTACCGTTTATTATAGCTCGTAGTTAATTGTTAACGTGTAAGCCCATGCCAAGGCCTTTGGCCGATTTTGTAAGACACTATGTAAGCCTCTTCCATGTCATGGAAGAGGTGGTTAGTCATTTCATTATACAAGTCACACTTTCTCTCACTAGAAAGCTTTCTCTCCCACTTTCTCTCTCTAAGATTCGGCTAACCCATCTATCTTCCATTGTGTTATGATTTCCAGTATCCCACAATTGGTATCAGAGCTCATGGGATGATTAGATCGTTTGTGTGTGCGTTTTAGTGCTTGGTTTAGATCAAAAGTTGAGTTTTAGGAGGTTTTAGCTCTTGTTCTTGAGTATCATTGATTTTCACGTTTCTTATGTTAAAATTCATGTTCTTGAGTATCATTGATTTTCACGTTTCTTGTGTTAAAATTCATGTTTTAGCTCATTTGTGCAAAAGAATCCAAGTCAAAACGTTCAAAAGGGTGATTTTTAGGTGTTTTAAGGTGTAAAAGTTCGTAGTTCATCGCAGCGGTTTGGTATTCTGCTTGTTGTTAATCGTATCGGTTTGGCTTACTGTTATGGCGGTTTGTCAGGAAAGTACATTGTTTTGGCGGTTTGTCAGGGTCGTACAATGTGCTAGCGGTTTGTCGTTTCTGATAGCGGTTTGTCTTATTAGGCAGAGGTTTGTCAGTAGCGGTTTGTCTTCTAGTGTAGCGGTTTACTAGTAGAGGTTTGGTAATTGTAGCGGTTTGATCCGTAGTGGTTTACAGGTTTTTGAAGACTTTTTATTATAACGATTTGGGAAACAAACCTCTGCCAATTTCATTTCTTGGTAGCGGTTTGGTGTTTCTTCTTCATAGCGATTTACCACTTTCTTCTAGTAACGGTTTGGCAGTTCAACTTCGTAGCGGTTTACCATCCGTAGCGGTTTAGAGGAAGCAGTTACAGGTTTTGAAGATTTTTTCCAAGGTCTTTTGAGAATCAAACCTCTGGCCATTTTTCTTTGTGGTAGCGGTTTGGCAGTAATTCTTCATAGCGGTTTGACTGTGCGATTTTTGATAGTAGCAGTTTGAGCTCTAATCTAGCGGTTTGATACACTGTTTGGAATTTGGACTATTTTTCAAACTTGAAAAACATAACAAACTCAAACAACAAAACACTTAAACAAACATTACCACTTTTAACATACACTCACTAATCATTGTTCGATCAACTTAAATCATTTCACAATCAATTAAGATGGCTAATCTCTTGGAAGATATCCAATGTGCCAGTTCCGATACCCGGCCACCTATGCTTGATAGGACTGACTTTGCATCATGGAAACAACGTATTCGACTGTATTGTCGGGGTAAAGAGAATGGGGTAAACATATTGAAGTCGATTGATGAAGGACTTTTTCAGATGGGGACATTTTGGGAAGCACTTGCTGAAGGGAATGAAGGTGCCCTACATCTAGGTCCATAACAAGCTCGAGTCTATTCTGACCTTTCACCTGATGATAAGGATAGGTATAACGCTGACATTCGGGCAACAAATATCCTATTTCAAGGGTTACCAAAAGACATCTACACACTTATCGATCATTAAACTGATGCCAAAGACATTTAGGATAATGTGAAGATGCTTTTGGAAGGTTATGAATTAACAAAATATGACCGTGAATCAAAATTATATGATGACTTTGAACACTTCCGTCAGAACAAAGGAGAAACCATTCACGATTACTATGCTAGGTTTACCAAGCTCATCTATGACATGCAAAACATCAAGATGACCATGCCCAGAATGCAGTTGAATTCAAAGTTTGTTAATGACATGTTGCCTGAATGGGGTAGATTCGTAACTGCAGTGAAACTGAATAGAGGATTGAAGGAATCTAACTATGATCAGCTGTATGCTTATTTGAAGCAACACGAGGCACATGCCAATGAGAACAAAATGATGTTGGAACGATTCACTCAACACACGATTGATCCTCTCGCCTTGATGTCCAATGTTTCACATCAGCAGTACTCCTCACAATCATCTACCACTCCACCATCTACACATGTTCAACCACACTTTGCTGACAACACCCAACTTGATTCAAGAATCTCTCCAACGGACAACTTGATTGAGAACTTAACCAACACACTTGCCCTACTCACCCAATCATACAAAACATATCTTCCTCAAACTAACAATCAACTCAGAACTTCATCAAATACAAGGAACTAAGCCACAGTTCAAGACGGCAGGGTTGTTGTTTAGAATGTTCAGGGTCGACAGAATAGAGGTCAGGGGAACAATGGAAGGGGTACAGGTGCAGCTGGTTATGGGAAAGCTCAGAACAGAGTTGGGAATGCAAATCCAGGTCAAGCAAGGCAGATTAAGTGTTACAACTGCAACGGTATAGGCCATATAGCAAGGAACTACACTCAACCCAAGCGACCAAAGAACTTAGAATACTTCAAAGACAAGATGTTGCTGATGCAAGCTCAGGAGAATGGGGTGGCTTTGGTTGAAGAGCAGTTGTTGTTTATTGCAGGTGGACAAGACAATCTGTTGATGAAGATGTGGATGAGCAACCAGTTCAAGATTTAGCACTCAATGTGGATAATGTTTTTCAAGCTGATGATTGTGATGCTTTTGATTTTGATGTTGATGAGGCTCCCACTGCACAGACCATATTCATGGCAAATCTATCATCCGTAGATCCTGTTTATGATGAAGCCGGTCCGTCATATGATTCAGACATTCTATCTGAGGTACACGATCATGATAACTATCCGGATACTATTTGCGAGCATCATGAAGCACACGAGATGCATGATGATGTACAACCAAACTGCGTTGTTGACTCATATACTGAATATACGGGTGTCAGTAATATGATTCCGTATGATCAGTATGTGAAGGACAGTGCAGAGCCCGTTGTACAAAATTATGTATCTTCTGTACCAAATGATGCATACATGATGATATTAAATGAAATGCATGAACAGACTGCCCAAGGTGTTTATGTGAAAACACAGAACAACGTAGTTGTTACATTATCAACCGCTGAACTTGCGACATATAAGGAACAAGTTGAACTGTATGAAAGACGGGCCAAGTTTGAATTAACTGAAAGAGAACAAAAGATTGATGAACAATTAAGAATAGTTATCACTGACCATAATATTAAGGAAGAAACTTTGAAAAAGGAACTTCATTATGTAAAAATGCAACTTAACTCTACCATCAACCATAACAAGTCAATGGTAGAAGAAGTTGCGTCTTTGAAAAAGGATTTTAAACAGAAAGAAAACAAATATCTTGAAGAATTTTTAGACATGAAAGCCTTAAAAGAAAATATTGAGGACAAATTATTTAAACAAGAGCAGTCTCTTCAAACAGTTCACATGTTATGTAAACCAAAATCTTACTATGATGAATAGAGAAAAGTAGCTATTGGCTACAAGAACCCCTTATATCTCACCCGTGCAACGCAAGTTCAGCCTGCTTTATATAATGGCTATGAAATTATCAAAACCCATCACGTCCCGGCCGTAGTACACGACTCAGAGGATACCCTAGAGATAGCTGAAATCACTAGGAAGAAAATGAATGACAACATAAAAAACCCCATGTGGACTCAACAAAACATTAATATTCGACCCCTAGATTACTCGAAAGAGAACTATCTGGCGACCTTTACACCACAGACACAACTGACCCCCGGACAGATATTTTGGTCCAAGGATGTCTTCAAGATGAAAGCAGAAGCTCTCAAAGAGCAGACCACAGCTTCAAGACCAATCAAAGCGTTGACGGTGTATCCTCCTAATACACCTGCAACGCTTGTCCCCAGGGTGCTTCCAACAAAAAGTCAAGTGAAAATTAACATTTTTGCACTTCAACAACTTTTTTCGGAATTTGAAAAAACCTTTAAAAAGAGAATTACACCAACAGGGCTCACTGAAGGGGAAAGGGGTTTTGAACAAACCAAGGAATGTTATCTCACCGAGGTCATTCCATTTTTCAAAACACTTAAAGAACATTTTGAGGGTATTCAAAATGCTCTCACTAAAGAAATCAAAGAAATGAAAGAAGTTTTTGAAGAGTTGGAAGTTGAGGTTGACCAAAATGTTATGAATAGGAAGTATGATGAGATTGAGTGAAAAACTCTTCTCATTGCAAATGATAATTTAATTGTTGATTGCTTGTCCAAAGAAGTGTTTTATATTGCAACAAATTCTGAGCTTACTGTATCTAGATTCACTGAAATGCATGATGCCCACACTATTGTTCAAGCACGTCGTCTGGAACTTGAAGCAGAGCTTTCTAAACTAAATGATAAGATTTAAAAGGATGATCATAATGAATTGGTAAAACATTTTTCCAACCTTGAGGTTAATCACTTAAATTTACAATTAAAGTATCAACACCTTAAAGAAAGTTTTAGAAACAACAAATCTCTACCCGCTCGAGATGCTCCTGATTTTGACTCAGTTTTTGTAATAGAAAAAATGAAAGCTTCCATTCAAGGAAAGGACAACGCCATCAAAAAATTGAGAATACAAATCTCTTAATTAAAAGAGACCCGTAGTGAAGCAGACCGTACTCTTGATTTCAGGACCTTAGATTTTCATATCACTCAATTAACTGAAAAGGGCACCATTCTCCAAGAACAAAATGAGCTTTTTAGGGCTGAGAATGCAAAAATTAAGTAGCATTATAAGGAATTGTATGATTCTATTAAGATCACGCGTGCTAAACATATCGAACAGACAACTGCCTTGTTAACTAAAAATGAGAATCTGAAAGCCCAAATACAGAATAAAATAAAATGTGTCACTAAGGATCATGTAAAACCAATAGTTCTTTGCACCTGGTAGGTATGCTATAAATGTTGAACCAATCCCCCCTCGCAGTAGGAACAATAGGGAAGTTCATCTAGATTATCTCAAACATCTTAAAGAAAGTGTAGAAATCCTTCGCGATATAGTAGAGGAAGCTAAGGTTGAAAGACCATTAGATAGATCACTTGCATCTGCTTGCCTTTACACTGAACACTCTCAGGAACTATTAGAATATGTGATTGGCACTTATCCGGAAGACTTCAATACACGAGATAACAAGCATGTTTCTACCCCTTTAACTAGGAAAAAGCAAGTTACCTTTGAGGACCAATGTGAAACGTCAAATAATAACACACACTTAGACAGTATATGCAACTGAACATACAAAAAGACTAAGTCCCTGGGATTCCTTCTACGGAGTATTAAACAGTTGCAACGTGACACTAGCGATAAAAACCTAGAGCAACACCAAGAAAAATAGGATCTCACCAGCTAAAAGTGTCAACAAGAAGAAAGTAGAAGAACACCCTAAGACCAATAAGTCTAGTTTGAACATGAATCGTGTTGATTCTAGTATTAGCTCTAAGCGTACTATAATTAATTCGAATTCTCATTCTGTTTACAAGACATGTAACAAATGCTTAATTTCTGCAAATCATGTTTTATGCGTGGTTAATTATTTGCACTCTGTGAATGCATCCCCTTCTGTTAAAAATGTTGTGCGCAAATTTAAAATGTTGGAAACCTAAGCGAAGTTAAAGTAAGTGTTAGAAAGCAAACAGGAAAAGTGCTTACCAATTTGATTATCATGAAGCCCGACGGGAAAAATTATTCACCTTAGGAGAACAGAGCCCTTTAACTAGGCTCACTACATCCCAATGCTCACCTGTACAGCAAAACTAAAAACATTAGCACTTCAGAAAAACTGTAATAACTAAGAAATTAAATTACACCTTCAAAAACCTTAACTATTACCAACCGAAGAAACAAACAGGTAACAAAAGGCAATTTCCCAATATCATATCCACGTCCAACTATGAATCAGGCAATTGACACGTCTATGCAAACTGATGTTGCCTTGATCTAACCCACAGAACCCCAACAAAAATTGGGGATCCAACTTTCCAAACTCTCCATCTTCGTCTGTTTTCAAATGCAGGTCAGTATAGATCATGCCTTTGGTATATGGGACTCAGGATGCCAAAAACATAGATGGGGGATTCGCTCACGGCTCAGGAATTTAGTGAAAAAGTTCATCGGGATAGTTCGATTCGGGAATGACCACTTTGGTGCTATCATGGGTTATGGAGATTACGTGATTAGTGACAGTGTGATCTCCAAGGTATACTATCTAGAAGGACTGGGACACAATATTTTTTTGTCGGATAATTTTGTAATTTTGATCTTCAAGTTGCATTCAGGAAGCATTCATGTTATGTTCGAGATACCGATGGTGTTGACTTAATTAAAGGTTCTCGTGGTTCTAATTTTTACACCATCTCGGTTGAAGACATGATAAAGTCCTCCCCAATATGCTTGTTGTCCAAATCCTCCAAGAACAAATCATGGTTATGGCATCGTCGTTTAAACCACTTAAACTTCGGTACCATTAATGACCTTGCAAGAAAGGACTTAGTAAGAGGCTTACCTAGATTGAAGTTTGAGAAAGATCATCTTTGCTCCGCATGTCAACTAGGAAAGAGCAAAAAGCACACCCACGCACCCAAAACTGAAAACACCAACTTGGAAGTTCTTAATACCTTTCATATGGATTTATGTGGACCAATGCGAGTACAAATAATCAATGGGAAGAAATACATCTTAGTCATCATTGATGACTATTCTAGGTTTACTTGGGTTAAGTTTTTAAGATCGAAAGATGAAACCCCAGAGTTCGTCATCAAATTTCTGAAGCAAATACAAGTCGGTCTTAACAAAACTGTCAGATACATCCATACCAATAATGGCACAGAATTTGTCAATCAAGTTCTGACTGAATATTATGATAGTGTCGGCATTTTTCACCAAAAATTAGTTCCGAGGACTCCACAGCAGAACGACGTTGTCGAAAGACGGAACCATACTCTTGTGGAGGCTGCTAGGACAATGCTGATATTTTCAAAAGCTCTGATGTTTCTATGGGCAGAAGTTATCGCTACTGCATGTTACACCCAAAATCGATCCCTAATTCACACTCGTCATAACAAAACCCCATATGAGCTAATGCATGATAAGAAACCTGATCTTACCTTTTTCCGAGTCTTTAGTGCTCTTTGTTACCCTACAAATGACAGCGAGGATCTTGGTAATTTACAACTAACAACTGATATTAGAATTTTCATTGGTTATGCACCAAGCAGGAAGGGTTATCGAATCTACAAAAAAAAAAGAACCCGACGAATCATGGAAACTATTCACATTTAATTCGATGAGCTATTTGAGCCAATGGCTCCTGTGCAACTCAATACAGGACCCGCTCCTACTTTTTTGACACTTGGATAGATAAGTTCAGGGCTCGTACCTAATCCGGTTCCTGCAACACCTTATGTAAGCCCCACAAAAAGAACTGGAGATTTTATTCCAACCAATGTTTGATGAATACTTGGAACCTCCTCATGTTGAAAGACCGGTTTCCCCTGCTCCAGCAGTTCCAGTTTTAGTCAATTCAACTGGTACACCTTCATCTACTACCATTGCTCAAGATGCACCCTTTCTAATTCATTCACCGTCATCTTTGGCATTACAATCTCCAAGTTTACAACAAGGCATTGTAGCTGAATCTACTATCATGGAAGACAATATGCTTGCTCCTGTTGATAAAATCCCTTCGTAAACGTGTTTGCTCCGAAACCTAGTTCTGAAGCCATCGAGAGCGCGAGCGCGTAGTGTGCAGTGGAGTGAGAGAAGCGTGGAGCGAGCGAGAGCAGCTAATGTCACTCAAACACATCATCATCTTGGGACATGGAGTAAGGATCACCCGCTTGATAATGTCATTGGCAATCCCTCTCGATCGGTATCCACCAGAAAACAACTTGAAACCGATGCCTTGTGGTGCTTGTATAACTCTGTACTGTCAAAAGTCAAACCAAAGAACTTCAAATCTGTCATATCTGAAGATTGTTGGTTTCAAGCCATGCAAGATGAGATTCACAAATTTGATCGACTTCAAGTATGGGAATTAGTACCTCGACCAGACTGTGTCATGATTATATCTCTCAAGTGGATTTACAAAGTTAAGCTTGATGAGTACGGTGATGTTCTAAAAAACAAGGCAAGGTTGGTGGCCAAGGGATACCGACAAGATGAGGGAATTGATTTCGAGGAATCCTTTACACCGGTTGCATGCATCGAGGCTATAAGAATCTTCACATCGCAGCCCCAAAATTAGCCCCAGCTAGTAAAAACATGACCATCTATCAAATGGATGTCAAGACAGCATTCCTTAATGGCGAGTTGAAGGAAGAAGTCTATGTTAGTCAACCAGAGGGTTTCGTTGATCCAGACCATCTGACACATGTTTATCGTCTGAAGAAGGCTCTGTATGGTTTAAAGCAGGCTCCTCGGGCGTGGTATGACACCTTGTCACGGTTTCTTCTGGACAACAAGTTTTCCAAAGGTGCGGTTGACTCCGACATTATTCACTCGGTAAATAGGCAAACATATTCTTCTTGATTTAAAATATTATGAATGATATCATATTTTGCCTCGACTGAACCCATAAAGCATGTGATAATTTTCTAATGAGATGAGTTCTAAATTCCAAATGTCAATGATGGGACAAATGTCTTTTTTCCTAGGATTACAAGTTTCTCAAAATCCCGGAGGCATTTTTATTAATCAATCAAAATTTGCTCTAGAAATATTAAAGAAATTTGGGATGGATTCGTGTGACCCTGTTGATACACCCATGGTGGATCGACTTAAACTGGATGAGGACCCCTTAGGGATTCCAGTTGACCAGACTCGAATTTCGTAGATGGTCGGCTCCCTAATGTACCTCACTGCCAGCAGACCCGACATTGTATTACGCATATACATGTTAGCGTCTGGTATCAGCATCGCCTACCAAAAAGGCCACCTTGAAAGGTTTTATAAGTGGCCACAGTTATGACTGGAGGGTTCTTAGAGGAACCATTAATTGGGGACTTTGGTATCCGAAAGACACCGCTATGGCACTAACGGCCTATGTAGACGTGGACCATGCAGGTTGTCAAGACATCAGATTAACAAGAAGTACGTCAGGAAGTGCTTCGGTTTCCTTGTGGAAAAAATTAGTCAACGATGGGTCATCAAAGAAACAGAAGAGCACTGCGATTTCAACCACAGAGGCTGAATACATTGCCATGTCTGGATGCTGTGCTCAGATACTTTGGATGAGGTCACAGCTTACAGACTACGGCTTTGCCTTCAATAAGATTCCCCTGTATTGTGATAATCGCAGTGCCATTGCTCTCTGCTGCAATAATGTCCAGCACTCCCGGTCCAAGCACATTGACATACGACACCATTTTATTTGAGAGCAGGTTGAGAAGGGCGTGGTTGAATTGTACTTCGTGACGACGGATTATCAGCTTGCGGACATATTCACCAAGGCATTACTAAGAGAGAGTTTCGAATTTCTACTCCCGCGACTTAGTATGAAGAGTATGACTCCGGAAACCCTTAAACGTCTTCAGGAAGGAGAAGAGGAGTAAAGGATGGTCTTCCTATATCCTATGTATATTTGTATATAATTAAACACAAAAACAAAATACAAAAATATAAAACCTATAAAAACCATAAAAATCAAAAAATTAGAAAATACCAAAAATATTTTTCAAGACATGTCTTCTGTAAATCGATAACATTTACGGACCTAGAAATGTCATTCAATAATGACACGGGTCTTTAAATCAAGTTCGAGTGGAAGTTCAAACTGTTTTCAAAACATGTCTTCATGGCTTGCAGTTATTCCGACTGCAACCCGCTTTTCAATTTGAGGAATGCATGTCGCCGAAAAGACAAATGTTCCTAACAATGGGTAATTAATTTTTCCCGGGCACGGATTACTTAATATCCGTGCATCTAAAGATTAATGTACATTTCAGTGCATTCTTTCTTAACCGAAAGAGAAGTCTTCCTTTTATAACCAAATAATTTTCTTCTTAATTGATTCTTTAAAAATTATTTGTGTTAATCACGGTGGAAAAGTGTTGTTGGAGATTCATCAAATCAGGTTTTTCAAAATAAATTTTTCAACTCAAACAACGACTACAGCTCTTTATATAGAAAATGGGTCATTGTTTGAGGGGGAGAGTGATTTCAAGTTTATTGCATCAAACGGGTTTCTAAATCACATCATGGAAAAGGTTTTGTGGTAATACAGGGTTATAATTTGAGGGGGAGTTAAATTTTTTTAACTCTAAGGGCCAAAATTGTCATTAGTTAAAGAGTTTAAGGACCTATGTGCAATATGTTAATTGTTTTCTAGCTCTATTAATCTACAAGGACTGAATCTGACATTCCTCAAACTTACTTAACCTTAGAAAACATTTAAACCAACAATAAAAGATATTAGAAACCTAAGGGACCAAATCTGCCAACTCCTTAACATGTAGTATTAATAGGTGGCTGTTTGGAAATTTGGTCAAATCTTCAAAAATGGTCAAACATAAAAACACACACTTACACTTTCGCAAACCGCCACCACCAACTCGCCACGATCAATCTTGATTTCCTGGTTTTTTCCTTGCTAAGGTAACAATTAAATAGTGTTCAGCATCCTTTGGTCTATCTGCAAATTAAAGGAATCGTCTTCAAACTCATTAAATCGAATAGAATCTCTAGTTTTAGTCCTAACTCGCTGTTTGATAACTCGCTGTTTAGCAACTCGCTGTTTAGCAACTCGCTGTTTTAGCAACTCGCTGTTTTAGCAACTCTCCACCAAGAACACTAGGATGATTTGAGCAAAATCGAGCCAAATAAGCTTTTTATCCACGATTCAAAGCTCTAACATGCAATACTAAGGAGATATACCAAGATTAAACATCCTATAACATGTATTTCTTCTTGGATCGTCAAAAATGAAGCAACTCTCCACGAAGAACACCTTACTTTGTTTGCTTATAATTCGAGCTAGGAGCTTGTTTAACACACGAAATTTGAAGCACTCTTACCTTTTGATGTGTAGAACAAGTGAAGATCAAGATTAACAAACCATTAGACCCAAAAAAAATTTTGAGCCGTGGGTATTTTTTCACAAAATAAGCCACGAATTTGAGCTTATTTAACCACACAAATCAGACACGAATCCACCCTTTGCTCTGATGCCAATTGTAGGATCCCGTAACACTTCACTTCATATATTTAAACACGAAATCGGAACTAGAAATGAGAAAGAGAGGAGTTGTTCTAGAGAGAGAAAGAAGAGAGAGAGAGAGATGAGAGAATATGGAAAATGGAATTAATTTAGAAATGAACAACTTACTTTTTCTAAAGAAGAAAAAGCTTATATACCCCGTCACGTTAAAGGTACGCGCGGGATATTTAACTAGGACCCGGGCTCGGGTTTTGCTTGGGATTAAACCCGAAACATATACAATATTAGATTATCTATCGAGCCCGATTCCCGATATTATCCTATTACAACATTAACTAATTAAAGACCGAAGCTCCATCGTAGAGTGACCGAGCTTCCTTGTTCGACTCAATAAATTGAGGCTAACAAAACATAAACAAGCATACAATGATAAATCAAGAAATCGATATAAACAAATACCAAACATTCAGATCTTTATAATAATGGCTAATACCCGAAGGTATTAGCCTTCAAACGTCATGATAAATACAAGAGTAATAATTTAGCTAAGGTAAACTAACCGAGTTAACGAATGATACCAAAATTTGAACGATTACTAAAGTATATGGAATTACACGATGTCTCCTATGGAATTAAATACGTTGCTCGACCTCTTCTGCTCTTTTTCTCCTCTGAAAATCGAGAATATGATTTAGCACACTTAAAACTCATTTTTGAGTTTTCTATTTATAATGTCTGGAAGTCAGTTCAATACGGCATATCCAATGGGTTGGATACGGCGTATTAGGGATTTCTTAAAGTAGGGACCACGTTTGATATCTTCCAGAATATTATATTGATTCCATATCTTGAATACGGCGTATTGAGTCCTCTAGATACGGCGTATTGATCTTTAATCTTATGTGGTATTTGGTGAGTGTAGGCACAGATACGCCGTATCTTCTTGATAGATACGGCGTATTGGTCTTCAGAATAGTAGTCTTCAAAATATCTTCATTTAAGCTCCAGAATGCGTGCATTTTGCTATGTTTCACTAATTACTCCATAATTACTACAATTCTTAAATATAAACGATTAAGTAACAATTCTTTACAATAACTATACAAAATGGGTTAATATCGTAGGATAAACAATGCTATAAAATAGACGTTATTTGATGTCATTAGTGATTCACTTTGTGTCAAGTATGGCGGTGAATCACATGTATCAGCCCTGGAGAGCAATATTGTCTATGATCAACCAATGTCTCACAGGTAAGACTTCTAGGCATGATAGGCCCAGACATCCAGTTCTTCATATGCTTTTGGGAATTATTACAAGTACTAATGTTGACTATGCTGAACTTATGTGGGAAGAGTTTGTGCAAGCTATGCAGACCGTTCTTACTGATAAGGCCAATCTGGGTAGTCCCACTAAGAAGGGCAGAAAAGACAAGCCTCACCTTATTCCTTATTGTCGGTTCACGAAGCTTATTATTTTTTACTTGGGAAGAACTCACAATATTCACCAAAGATCATCATATCCGTTTCATCTTGTTGAAGAAGACCTTAGACGTGGTAATCTCAAATTCGTTTCCAAAGGCAAAGTCGATGAAGACTTTGGAATGCCAATTCTTAACGAGCTAATCTCGAACAATATCAAGAATGCACCATACTACAATGCTTATCTGGAAATGGTCGCAAAGCATGATCAGAAAGTTGCTGCCGAAAAGGAAGGAAAGAAGAAATCTGCAAGTACCAAGCAACCCAAGCCAAAGCCTGCTATCGATAAGTCAAGCAAACCAGCACTTACACCGAAGCCGAAGGTAACTAAGGAAAAACCTTCTAAGGCCTCTACTGCTAAGCCACCCAAGCCAAAGCCTACCAAGGAAAAGTCAACCAAGGCTACACCACTACAAAAGGCCGACAAGGGTAAAGTTGCAAAAGTTCGTACTGTGAAGAGTTCTCTCCAGCTGGTTGATGAACCTGATGAAGAACCAACTCACTCTGAACCTGAACCTGAACATCAAGGTGAAGGTGAAGAATTGGATATGGAACGTGCTATTCAGATGAGTTAGTAGCCATTTCAGGCATAGGGTCATGCACGTGTTGGAGGTGTGGCAATTCAAGAACCTGTTGCAGAGGCCATCCGACCACTCTCTGTAGTTGAAGGTAAGGGTAAAGCCATTATCACCAAAGAACAAGCTTCTCAATCTCTACTAGCCCTACACACCCCAAAGAGGAGAAGTACCACGGACCAATTCATACTCTAAAGGTAGACTTTAACTACTAAAGAGGTGTCAACTGGACCCTCTACACAACCACAGGATGATACGTCTGCCAATATTGTTCGTGACACTCCATCTCCTACAGATGCTAAAACTAAGGTTGAATCGGATAAGACAAACAGTGGAGGTGATACTGAGATACTACAGATTACTGAAGAACTAGGAGAGGATGTGACTAATCAGGTGAATCTAGAGGAAAAGATTGCAGAACTTGATCAAGATAGATCAGGTTGGATCAGACCCTGGTGAATCTCTTAAGTCTCAACCTCAACCAGAGCAGGTACACATGGATAAAGACTGGGCTGGACCAGACCCTAAGATAAGCTATGTGGCTCTTGCTGGACCAGACCCTAAGCCCACATATAATGAATTCATGGCTGATTTGTACCCTAAGGTTCAAGAGATTTGAAGTTTCCGGCTAATGAACATGTCATCCTAGAGGATCCTCTAAGCTCAACCGGGACTCTCTCGTCAATGAAGAATCTGGAGGATGCATATGCTATTGGGGATCAATTCATTAATGATAAATCCACTGATGATTAGCTATTGTAATGTTAAGTTATCTTTGGATATGGATCGCCAAGAAATAACTATGGTAGGAAACTATGTATTTACTAAGGTATGCGGAATCTACTCTTTAATACTTAGAAGAAAATTAATGAAACAGTAAACTGTATGAACAAAGATATTACTGAAAAGCTCAAATATTATTATTATCAATAATACGAGTACTCTGTGTAGTACTAGGGTTTACAACCTTGAAGCTATATATCAAAAATGTATATATATAAAACCATAACCTAGGATCTCCTTTTATACACTAAGGAGTCATTTATAAGATAAGTACAAATATTCTATAATATTAATCTTATACGTATCTTTCTAACTTTATAAGATATACACTAAATAAGTCAATACAAATCACTTGACACGTCTTTATCTCTTTAGCAGTCTTAATCTTCATCCAGCAGTCTTAAGTTCTTCAGCATTCTTAAGTTAGTACTGGCAGTACTAACTTAACATTAGCTTTGTACTTATGGTTAGTATTGGCATGGTAACTGAGCAATATAACTCTTGGCGTTGGCGTGCTAAGTATGAATTCAAGTTTTAATAGCCCAGCAATCCTCTTTAGAATTAGGATCCAAGTTTCTCAACATACCATCAAAAATCAATTTAGAAAAATTAAACTTTTGTTTCTTAGCCAAACACTTCATCTTCTTGGTCTTTCAACCTGCATGAATATCTTCCTAAGAAGTTCTTTGGACATCTCATTATCTTGATCCACCAAGAGCTTTGCGACCAACATCAATGTAAGAGTTCCTCTTGACAATGGATACTCCTTCTCTACCAGCATGTAAATGTCTATTCCCTTCTCTGTAGACATATGATGCACTCCACATGAATCATATAACCTCCAAGTTACATCATGAATATGCTTTTGAAGCTTTCATAACTCATCATCTGTATCTAGTTCAAATAATCTCTTTAACTCAACCCATATCTCTCTTTCTTTGTCATCTGTTGGTTATGTTGAATTGAACTTCTCTTTAACCAGACTCTACAGTATCACTAAGTCATCCTTATCAAAGGCTTTCAGCATATCATCAAAGAAGTAATGTACCTCAGTATGATTTCCAACTCTGATGATCTTTCAGTACTTCCTGGTGCCTTTAGTGTAAATCTCCTAGTCAATTATTGGATACTTAGTTTGTAAGGCTTCAACATTCATCCCTTGCTCTGGAACTATTATCATCATTTGTTGTAGCTTTTCTTGTGATAGTTCATCAGCTTCTTTAACTCTTGGTTCTTCAGCTAGTTCTGAGCTTTCACCAGTCTTTTGCCTCTAAGAACTTTCTTGATTAAGTTCTTCTTCTGCAACCCTTTTTGAACTTCCAACTATTAACTCAGGAACTGCTCTGTCAACTTCACTCTCTATTGGAACAAAAGTGTTTACCTTCTGCAACCCTTTTTGAACTTCCAGCTATTAACTCAGGAACTGCTCTGTCAACTTCACTCTCTATTGGAACAAAAGTGTTTACCTTCCTCATTGTTGTTTCAAACAAAGT
>BQNB010122560.1:0-20263 GCA_026074375.1 Tanacetum coccineum
TTATCACTACTAAATTCATCTTTTGATATATTTAAGTACAAAAAACTAGAACATAAGCCATAAAAATAAGCTGAGACCACACAAGGTACAAATAAGTCATGACTTATTTGCCCATGTTTGGGTCGATAGCCATATAAACCCACAATAAGCTTTAACGAGCTTAGAAATAAGCCGTTAAGCTACAAAGCCTTTATAAGCCCAACATAAGCTATAACGAGCTTAAAAATAAGTTGTTTAAGCTACAAAGCCTTTTAGTCTCGAAAATAAGCCACGAAATAAGCTATAAAAATAGAACAAAAGTTTTAAAGGACTAAGACTTCCTTTTCTTTGTTTTCCTTTTTGACCGAAACTATAATAAACCATAATAAGCACTCGTGTGATTGTTAGTAAGCCGAATAAGCTATAAGTACTTATGACTAAAAGTTTTATTTCACCAACACAACCATAATATTACAATGATACTTTCCATATGTTCTAAACTATTTTATGCGCACACTGTGTATTTTACAAAAATAGTTGTACAACTAGTGTTTATATAACATAAGATTAACAAAAGTACAAGTATTATTAAGAAATGGTTACTTACAAAAATGAGGGTTTTAGGATGAGATTAAAGCTAACCAAACAACCAAAACATTGTTTATTTACCCAAGTGATCACTAGAACTTAACCCAAGTATATCCAAGCTTCCATGTTCTTGAAACAAGTTGAAAAATGTATGGTTTGGTATGGTGTTTGTGTTCGTCCAATCCAAGGAGAAGAGGAGAAAAGAGAGTTTTTGTTGTGTGTGTTTTTGGTATTTTAGTGTGTGTGTTTAAAATGAAGGTATGGACAATTTCATAAGGACTAATGGGATCCAAAAACTGTGCTAGTATGTTCCCCTATGGGGGCCGGTCGAACATGGATCCAAGGATGGTATCCTATTTGTGATTTTGGATTCTTGTCGGGATTTGTATTGTGCTTTGTTTTAAGTAAATGTGACCCCGAAAGTTCACGTATTTAAGTAAGCATTATAAATAAGTTTAGCAGTCTTAAAATATCAAAAGAAATATGTTCATAGTTAAAATGTTTTAATTTAATTTGGACAATAATTTGACGTGCCGGGACGCATTGTTTGTCGTTCTAAGTTGATTGCGGGATAAATTCCCCGATAAGTGATTAAATAAAGATGTAAACGTTTAAAAAGAAATAATTAATAACTTTTAAGAATAAGTTTAATTAAATAAGTTTGTGACAATTAAATACAAAATTTAATTATTGTCATGCCGGTACGCGTTGAGTGTCATTTTTCGTTGTACGCGGAACATAATCCGGTAAATAATAAGATATGAATGTAATTGTTTAAAGAGTAATAGTTCAAGCATAAAGTGAATCATTAACTTAGAAAATTATCGGTTGACAACCGTTAGCACTCTAACTGTTTCGTCAAAACAGTAAAAGTCAATAAATCAGAGAGTTAAATAGTACATTTTAATTCTGGAAAATTGACAAAGGTTATAGTCTACACCCCTTAAAAGAATTTTGTTCTGAAATTTAACTAGTGCTAGAGCTAAAGAGGTGTGGGTACTTGAGTTTCAACTGATCCTCTCGTTTCCAAGTAAATTCGGGTCCTTGCTTTTAGTTCCCTTTAAGTTTGAAATCAAAATCTCATCTCGTCTAAGTTGCTTAACTTTCCTAACGAGAGTTTCATTTGGTTCTTCCATAACATGAAATCAAGCATCAAACTGACTTCCTATGTGGTGATAACTAGTTAATCATCGGCTAGGTTTTACTTAGGGTTCATCATATGCCAACCACTAAAATCCAGAGGGTGTTTGTAGATCAAGGTGACAAATTTCGCTAACAAAATTGCTAGTCCAGTGTAACGACCTATTCTAGTATATTAGAATCAACAATTTTTATCTTTTCTTATTGTAAAAGGATAACGCTTGTACTTAGAATTCAATGAGGTTAATTTCATCACGAAAGAATTAGAAGTCAAATCATGACTCAATGTTGTGGTCATAGCTTATGTGGCATGGCAAATACTACTAAATGTTAAAATCATGGCATTTCTATCCAAGCTTATCCTACTAAGTGAAAAGGAGTGTCAGTCTAAAGTAACTAGCAGGCGGCTATATTGGCGAGGGTAAGCTTTCCCGTCCTTGAGCAAATTTATCACAAACCTTAAGTTAAGTAACAACTTTGAATCTAACTTAACTCCACAACTCAATCAAACAAGAACTGTCATGAAATTAAGCTAAGCATCAAGTTGTTATTACAAACTTAACATTTTTGAAAAGTTTGTTCAATCTTGGGTTCGTTCAAAACAAACGAATGGGTATAATGAGATTAGCGAAGAAGGTTAGGGGTGTAGTTGAGGCAAGTGAGTCGTTCGAGGGAAATTGGTAAAGATGATAGGGGAGGAGACGTCATGTTGCAGAACATCATGTATCTATCAGGGAAAGGAGGATCAGTCGTTCTCTATACGATCTTCCTCAGAATCTAAAATTGCTTGCACGAAATGGGGTATGAGTCAGTGTAGATTGGCATGAACACTTGTCACTAGTGCAATCAATTAGGTCGCTTTGCTTGAGGCTGCACTGCATAGCTAATTTATGGAAATTGTGGTTTTTTATGGACTCACGAATGTTGACATATTCGTCAAAAGAAAGTCAAAAAGATCAAAAAAAAAGAGAAATGTAGAACCTGCTCGCGTTTGACGTCTGGTGCCAAAAGATGTTTTGCGACTTCTTCTTCGTACCATCGTTTAAATCGTGAATCGAAGAGATTATATAAAGTGCTAGTTGCAGAATTTGTATATGGAGAACAATTTATTACTGAATAAATCATTAAAGAAGGAAAATGTTGGCTAAATATCGAGGTAAGAACTACATGGGAAAGAAAGATTATTAGGGCTGCATCTCTGAATGGAGGAACGATCTCCGTATATGAAGAAGTAAGAATGAAGGCTTCCCAATGTGAAGAAGGTTGTTTCAAGGCAATTGAAGGAAATACGAAGGAATATCACATTCGTGGTATGAGGTTGGCAGTCGTTGTCTTGAATTGAAATTATGGAGACGATATTTATATGGTGCGCGGTCTCTTATCTGTACAGACCACAAAATTATATGTACATGTTTCGTAAGAAGGTTCTCATGTTAAGTCGAGTAGCGTAAGCGAGGTTAGCAGTGGGTCGCGACAGTGGCGTCCTTATCGCCAAGGAAGAGCAAGTGTAGTTGTTGACGTGGTATACCAGAAAGAAGGGTAAGACGAGATAGAGTTTGAACATTGATAATAATCTCATAGTTGATATAAAAGAATTTCAGAAGACAACCCCTGATGTGAAAACATCAAAGAGGAACGTGTAGTCGGGCATATGAGAAGTTGAAGATGATGATCTATAAATCAAAGTTTCTAAGGTCAAAATTTGGTGTCAATGGTTTGGAGCGTTTGATTTTTTTATTGATAATCAGATGTGTTCGGTTCGTTTCTAATGGCCGAATAGTGCATAGACATGGTGTGTGTCCCTTCTCGGAGGCATGATTTTAAATTTTTGACTATAAATGTAGTTTGGAGAAACATTGTTTAAAGTTTTCATTTATTATAGTCATGTGAAAAGTTGTCTGTAAAAATTTATGTATCGACTAAGCGATTTTTCCTATGTGGTCTGGATTTTTGACTTTCAAGAAAATTGATGTTTGAACATGTGTTCAAAACGATTTATATTTTAAATCATCAATCATAGAAAAGTTTTTGTACTTCGTAATGTCTGTAAGAAAACGTTTCAATTGTATAACAATTTTGATCGAAAGACTTTGGGTCATCCATATTGGTACCATCTTCGGAACACGAACACTAGGGCGGGCACTGTTACCATAACTGACGTGAGGAACTCAGCCTACGGTTATCACTTTCTCATGAATCCTATTGACCTGTTTGTAGTCTTTAAAGCCCTAATTGTATGACAGGACCACTAACTGTGACTACGCTGATCAGTGGGTTGTTCCTAGTGCCACTAAGGATGTAATCCAATTCATCGTCTTAGAATGCGGTGTATTCAGAATTTCTAATAAAGTAAGTAGTGTGGGGGGATAAGGCATGTGACAACCATGACATAATAGCATAGGGTAACAACTGTGTAGTTGTGTACCTAAATTACTATATAAGGAATAATTCAAAATAGCGTTTCCAAAATAGTGTATCCCAAATAGTATAACCAAAATAATGTATTCAACGTTGGTCGTCCGACAACTCAATGTTGGGACGTATCCAAAATAATGTTTAGTATAGTATTCAAAATAGAAAATAATAGTATAGGCCTGCTTGTATATAAGTAAGTAGTAGCAAAGTATAAGTACGCATGGCGACATATAGAGCATTGCAAGGCAATCATGTCAACCAAATATAAGAGATGGTCATCATATAGTAGTATAACTATAGGTAATTAAGGCCACATGTAAAGCTTGCAAGGCAAGCATGTAAAACATGTATATGAAATAGTGATCATGCAGTAAAAAGTAAAGCAAACGCGCGCAGTAACAATCATAAGAAAATAACATAACACACAAAACAGGTATGTACACCTAAGGTCGACGTGATTTTAGTTGATCTAGGGTTTATGTCCGACCTAGCATGGTTCAAGGAAACAACCCCCATCATTTCATGATCCTTCGTGAATTAGGCATAATTGATCAGGCTATGTATAATTCAGGAAAAACGATGGTATGCTCGGGCTAGTCAACTCTTATCATGTTCAGGGTTTTATGAAAACTTTAGTTTGGTTATAGTTGGGTTTTTATTTTAGAAAAACCAGCATTCTCTATAACCTTATGCTCTGATAGTAATCTGTCACACCCCACTAAGAGCGGAAACACGAGGTGCGGCGTTTCCGAGACATCGCATAAGATAGTAGATTACACCATACTTTGTTACAAGAAATTTAATTTACAATGTTACATGAAATACAGTCTTTGATGGAAGAAAAATCTTGTCTTTAGAAAACATCTTGGCCAATAGGTAACTTTGATTCCAAGTACCTTCTATTTGTAAATGTTGATCATTTGAAAATGATACTCGAAAAGGTCAACATAAAGTTGGTGAGCTCGTAGGTTTGGAGTGTGAACCCAGTTGTTGTGCCAGAATTTATGAGTGGGACAATAGTGCAATATAATAGCGGAGTGCAAGTAGTATGAGTAGTATTCCAATAGAAATCATGACAAGTCATATCAAGTCATAGCATTTTAGTCAAATCAACCGGTCAACCCTGACCCAAGCGTTTATACATTTACGCACCTATTGCCTACCAGCTGGAGCTACACAGTCGGCTAAGTAGTTTTATGAAGCAATTCATATGACATGTCTCAACATATATAGTAGTATCCACATACGCAGTTATAGGCACATAACATTGTCCAAAAGTATGAAAATGATTTAGCACAGAAGTAAAACAGCTTAAAAGAGATTTGAGTATCATTTCCCCCCAAGGAAAACGGTTTAAAAGTGAGGCTACGAGAACTCACCTTAAATAAGGATGAAAGTAGCTGAAATAAATGATCAAGGAATAACATGCAACGGTTCCCTGTCATGACCTATTAATAAAGTTTTATTTTAGAGATATGCTATATGAGAATGAAATGATACATATAAGTTTGTAAAAGGATTTGTATTATCGTTGTAAATGGTTTTGTATCGTTGCTTGTGTGGTGGTTGATAAGTTTAACTCGATGAACTTAAGTCAAAGTACAATACATATATACATATATGTATTATATAAGAAATTAAATAGAAAATCCAGGGCTAGATAAAAAGTAAGTAAATAAGGATTAATTGAACGAGGAGTCAACAAGAAATAAATAGATGATAATTAAATAGATAAGAAATAAATGTATAAGGAATAAATAAATATGAGATAAATAATTAAGAATTAAATAAATAATAATTAACTGATTAAGAATTAAATAAATAAGAATTAAATAAATAAGAATCAGATAGATAAGAATTAAATAAATAAGAATTAAATAGATAAGAATTAAATAAATAAGAATTAAATAGATAGGAATTAAATAAATAAGAATTTAAACATATTCTGGCAATTTATCTAAACCCCAAGTTATTTAGATTAGACGTTCTTGACATAATTGTTAACTGTGTTTAGACACACATATTAAATAATAGAAGTTTTACATCAAATTTATATTTTTTGTCTTTTAGTCAGATATAAAATAATATTTTATTATTTTGTCTTTTTGTCGAGTTAAGAAAATTGCTTAGTATCATGTATATGAGTATGTAGATTAGTTCATTTATCAAGTTTAAGTATAACAATGATTTATTAACTATAAAATAATATTTAATAAAATAATGTGATTTCGTCCTTTTTGTCGGGTTTTAAGAAAATAATTTTTACAAATATTTTCTAAGTATAAAATGTTCATAAGATTTTGGCATGACCCGTTCGTTTATAGTTACTTTCCAAAGTCATAGACTTTATCAAAACACTTTTTCTCAAAGTAATTGTTTTTCGAGAAAATGCCAAATCACCATATTTTCGCTACGTTTTATCAAAATATATTTCAATGACTAACTTAACTACTTTAAACAAATATTAGACAATTTCGATAAGTCGTTCAATAATCCGTTTTAGAAGTCCAAATTCACTTGTTTTCACTCAATGGGCTAAATAGCCCAATGTTAGCCCAAAATCCCTAGTTAAGTTTTTACCATAAGTTTAGCCCAACCCAAGTTTACTAGTTAGTCTGACTATATATACCCGAAATATTCATTGAGTTTAATAAGTCGAAACACTTAAGATAATAAATAAGTTATATGATATATAAGCTTATAAGCAAAGCTTATCAAGCTCGAAAATAAGCCATACGCCAAATAACCAAAATAACCATTTCGTTAAGTTACAAAAATAAGCTGAAAATCTCTTAACCCAATAAGCCAAAAGCTATATGGGCCTTATTGGGCTTTTCGGTCCAATAAGTCCAAATGGATATACCAAAATACAATAAACCCAAAATAAATCAATAAGCGATATAATAAGCAAATAAGCATTTTTAATATCAAAATAAGCTAAACCAAGAGCCACGAAAACAAGCCGAACCTCTCAAGCCCAAGCCTACGCCTCGGTTGGGCTTGGCTTGTTGGTCCGAGACCTTATACGCCTAAGATAAGCTATAACGAGCTTAAAAATAAGCCATTAAGCTACGAAGCCTTTTTAATCTAAAAAGTAAGCCACGAAATAAGCAATAAAAATAGACCGAAAGTTTAAAGAACCAAAGACTTCTTTTTCTTTGTTTTCTTTTCACATCGAAACCAAAATAAGCACTCGAATGCTTATTAATAAGTCGAATAAGCTATAGGTACTTATGACCAAAAGTTTTTTTTGCCAACACAACCATGATATTACAATGATACTTTCCTTATGTTCCTTTTTTATTTCATACGAACCAAACGCATACCTTTTTAATCATTTTTACAACTTTTAGTTTTTCATTTTAAAAAAATGAGTGTATAACTAGTGTTTATCTATCATAATATTAACAAAAGTACAAAGATTATCAAGAAATGATTACTTACAAAAATGAGGGTTTTATGATGAGATTAAAGCTAACCAAACAACTCAAACGTTGTTTATTTACCCAAACGATCACTAGAACTTAAGCCAAGTATATCCAAGCTTCCATGTTCTTGAAACATGTTAAAAAATGTATGGTTTTGGTGTGGTGTTTGTGTTCGTCCGATCCAAGGAGAAGAGGAGAAAAGAGAGAGTTTTTGTTGTATGTGTTTTTGATATTTTAGTGTGTGTGTTTAAAATGAAGGTATAAACAATTTCATAATGACTAATGGCATCCAAAAATTGTGCTAGTATGTTCCCCTATTATGGCCGGTCGAACATGGATCCAAGGATGGTATCCTATTTGTGATTTTGGATTCTTGTCGGGATTTGTATTGTATTTTGTTTTTAAGTAAACGTAACCCCAAAAGTTCACGTATTTAAGTAAGCGTTATAAATAAGTTTAGTAGTCTTAAAATATCAAAAGAAATATGTTCATAGTTAAAATATTTTAATTTAGTTTGGACAATAATTTGACGTGCCGGGACGCGTTGTTTGTCGTTTTAAGTTGGTTGCAAGATGAATTCCCTGGCAAGTGATTAAATAAAGATGTAAACGTTTAAAAGGAAATAATTAATATTAAGAATAAGTTTAATTAAATAAGTTTGTGATAATTAAATACAAAATTTAATTATTGTCGTGCAGGTACGCATTGAGTGCCGTTTTTCGTTGTACGCAGAACATTATCCGGTAAATAATAAGATATGAATGTAACTGTTTACAAAGTAATAATTCAAGCATAAAGTGAATTATTAACTTAGAAAATTATCGGTTGACAACCGTTAGCACTCTAACTGTTTCGTCAAAAACAGTAAAAGTCGATAAATCAGAGAGTTAAATAGTACATTTCAAGTCTGTAAAATTGACAAAGGTTACAGGGCATACGTGTATTCTTTTCCCTCGGGGTTGATTAGCATCAGACCTGCACCTGAGTCATCGGAGCTCGAGGCTTGATCCTTTGTTTCCAGTAAGTTCGGGTCCTCGCTTTGAGTTCCCTCTAAGTTTGAAATCAAAATATTATCTCGTCTAAGTTGCTTAACTTTCCTAATGAGAGTTTCGTTTGGTTCTTCCATAACATAAAATCAATCATCAAGCTGACCTCCTATGGGGTGATAACTAGTTAATCATCGGCTAGGCTTTACTTAGGGTTCATCATATGCCAACCACTAAAATCCAAAGGGTGTTCGTAGGTGAAGGTGGCAAATTTTGCTAACGAAACTACTAGTCCAGTGTCAGACCTAAGTCTAGAATATTAGAATCAATATTTTTATCTTTTCTTTAATTTTTGTTTTTTTTTTCAATGGCTAACGCTTGTACTTAGAATTCAATGGAGGTCAATTTCATCACGAAAGAATTAGAAGTCAAATCATGACTCAATGTTGTGGTCATAGCTTATGTGGCATGGAAAATACTACTAAATGTTGAAATCATGGCATTTCTATCCAAGCTTATCCTACTAAGTAAAAAGGAGTGTCAGTCTAAAGTAACTAGCAGGCGGCTATATTGGCGAGGGTAAGTTTTCCCGTCCGTGAGCAAAATTATCACAAACCTTAAGTTAAGTAACAACTTTGAATCTAACATAACTCCACAACTCAATCAAACAAGAACTGTCATGAAATTAAGCTAAGCATCAAGTTGTTATTATAAACTTAACATTTTTTAAAAGTTTGTTCAATCTTGGGTTCACTCAAAACAAATGAATGGGTATCTACGGCTTAGATTAATGAGATTAGTAAAGAAGGTTAGGGGTATAGTTGAGGCAAGTGAGTCGTTCAGATGGAAATTAGTAAAGATGATAAGGGAGGAGACGTCGTGTTGCAGAACATCATTTATCTATAGGGGGGGGAGGATCAGTCATTCTCTATACGGTCTTCATCAGAATCCTAAATGGCTTGCACGAAACGGAGTATGAGTCAGTGTAGATTGGCACGAACACTTGTTACTACTGTAATAGGTTAGGTCGCTATGCTTAAGGCTGTATTGCACAGCTAATTGGTGGAAAATTGTAGTTTCTTCTGGACTCACGAATGTCGGACATATTCGTCAAAAAAAAGTCTGAAAGCTCACCGTTAAATGAGAAATGAAGGACCTGCTGTATTTTAAGTCTGTGCCAAAAGATGATTTTGGACTTTTCTTCGTACCATCGTGTTAAATCATGAATCAAGATGTTATATAGAGTTCTAGTTGCTGAATTTGTATATGGAGAACAATTCTGTTACTGAAGAAATCTTATGGAGGATATCGATGGACCATTATCGAGGAAGACTACATGGGAAATAAAGATTATTTGGGCTGACATCTCTGAATGGAGGAACCGTTCTCCGTATATGAAGAAGTAAGAATGAAGGCTTCCTAATGTGAAGAAGGTTGTTTCAAGGCAATTAAAGGAAATGCGAAAGAATATCAAATTCGTGGTATGGAGTTGGCAGTCGTAGTTTGAATTGAAATTACGGAGATGATATTTGTATGGTGCGCAGTCTCTTATCTATACAAACCACAAAAGTCTATGTACATGTTTCGTAAGAAGGTTCTCATGTTAAGTCGAGTAAGCGTAGTTGTTGACGTCGTATACCAGAAAGAAGGGTAGAACCAGTTAGAGTTTGAACAATGAGGATGAACATTGATAATAATCTCATAGTTGATATAAAAGAATTTCAGAAGACAACCCTGAGTGTGTAAAAACAAGTAGGGAAACGGGGGTGTTGTAGTCGGGGCGTTTGAGGATGTTGAAGTGCATGATCTAATAAATTAAGATTTAAGGCAATATCTGAGTTGTCAATGGTTTGGAGCGTTCGATTTTTTTATTGATAAGCAGATGTGTTCGGTTCGTTTCTAATGGCCGAATAGTGCATTGACATAGTGCGTGTCCCTTCTCGAAGGCATGGTTTTAAAATTTTGACCATAAATGTAGTTTGGAGCAACATTGTTTAAAGTTTTCATTAATTATAGTCTTGTGAAAAGATGTCTGTAAAAATTTGTGTATCGAATAAGCAATTTTTCGTATGTGGTCTGTATTTTTGACTTTCAAGAAAATTGACGTTTGAACATGTGTTCAAAACGATTTATATTTAAAAGCATCAACCATAGAAAGTTTTTGTACTTCGTAAGGTCTGTAAGAAAACTTTTCAATTGTATAACAATTTTGACCGAAAGACTCCGGGTCATCCATATTGGTACCATCTCCGAAACACGAACATTAGGGCGGGCACTGTTACCACGACTGACGTGAGGAACTCAGCCTACGGTTATCACTTTCTCATGAATCCTATTGTCCGTTTCGTAGGTCTTAAAGCCCATAATTGATATGATAGGACCTCTAAGTGGACTACGATGTTCTAGTGGGTTGTCCTAGGCGATAAGGATGTAATCCCAATAAATCGCTTAGTATGCGGTGTATTACAGAATTTATAATAAAGTGAGATAGTGTGGGGGGATATGGCATGTGGACAACCGTGACCTAAACATAGGGTACAAAAATGTGTAGTTATGTACCCAATTATTATATTATTGTATAATTCAAAATAGCGTTTTCAAAATAATGTATCCCAAATAATATAACCAAAATAATGTATTCAACGTTGGTCGTCCGACAACTCAATGTTGGGACTAGTCTAAAATAATGTTTAGTATAGTATTCATAATAGAAAATAATAGTATAGGCCTGCTTGTATATAAGTAAGTAGTAGCAACGTATAAGTACGTATGGCGACATATAGAGGCATTGCTAAGGCAAGACTGTCAGCCAAATATAATGCGATGGTCGAACATTAGTAGTTATCGTATAGGGTAAGTAAGGGCACATGTTTATGCTTGCAAGGCAAGCATGTAAAACATGTATATGAAATAGTGATCATGTAGTAAAAAGTAAAGCAAACACGCGAAGTAACAATCATAAGACAATAACATAACACACAAAACATGTATGTACACATAAGGTCGACGTGATTTCAGTTGATCCAGGGTTTATGTCCGACCTAGCATGGTTCAAGGAAACTACCCCCATCATTCTATGATCCCTCGTGAATTAGGCATAATGATCCGCTATGGTAATTCAAGAAAAACGAATGGTATGCTCGGGCTAGTCAACTCTTATTATGTTCGGGGTTTTATGAAAACTTTAGTTTGGTTATAGTTAGGTTTTTATTTTAGAAAAACTGACATTCTCTATAACCCTATGCTCTGATACCAATCTGTCACACCCCGCTAAGAGCATAAACACGAGGTGCGACATTTCGGAGACATCGCATAAGATAGTAGATTACACCGTACTTTGTTACAAGAAATTTAATTTACAATGTTACATGAAATACACTCTTTGATGGAAGAAAACTCTTGTCTTTAGAAAACATCTTGGCCAATAGGTAACTTTGATTCCAAGTACCTTTTATTTGTAAATGTTGATCACCTGAAAATGATACTCGAAAAGATCAACATAAAGTTGGTGAGCTCGTAGGTTTGGAGTGTGAACCCAGTTGTTGTGCCATATCTTATGAGTGAGACAATAGTGCAATATAATAGCAGAGTGCAAGTAGTATGAGTAGTATTCCAATCGCAATCATGACAAGTCATATCAAGTCATAGCATTTTAGTCAAATCAACCGGTCAACCCTGACCCAAGCGCTTATACATTTTCGCACCTATCGCCTAGCAGCTGGAGCCACATAGTCGGCTAAGTAGTTTATGAATCAATTTCATATGACATGTCTGACATATATAGTAGTATTCACATACGCACATTATAGCTCACATAACATTGTCAAAAAGTATGATAACGTTTTAGCAAAGAAGTAAAATAGTTTTAAATGAGATTTGAGTAGCATTCCTATAAAAAAAAGGTTTAAAAAGTGGGGCTTACGAGACTCCCTTAATAAGGATGTAAGTTTAGCTGAAATAAAGATTTAGGATAACGTGCTATGGTGCCCAGTCTACGACCTATTATATAATGTTTTTTTGTCGAATATGCTATAATGAGAATGAAATGATGCTATCAAGTTTTGAGACGTAAAAGGTTTTGTATTATCTGTTGTAAACGTTTGGTATCATTGCTTGTGTGTTGGCTTGATATGTTTAACTCAATGAATTAAGTCAAAGTACGAGATACATTATACGTATATTGCATTATATAAGAAATTAAATAGAAAATCAAGCTAGATAAGTAAAAGTAAAGTAAATAAAGGATTAGGGAACGAGAGATCAACAAGGGAAATAAGTGCAAACGGTGAAATAATTAGATGAGATTAAAATAGATATAGAAATAAATGTACTAGGGAAAAATATAAATATGAGTAAATAATTAGTATTAAAGAAATAGAATTAATGATTGTAGAATTAATTAAATGAGAATTAAATAAATTAAGATTCAGATAAATAAGAATTAAATAATAAAATGGAATAGATAAGATTTAAATAAATAAGAATTAAATTCGATATTGGAAATTAATAAGTTAGAATTTTAAAATATTCTGGCAATTTATATAAACCCCAAGGTATTTAGATTAGACGTGATTGACAATAATTGTTAACAATGTTTAGACGCACATATTAAATAATAGAAGTTTTACATCAAATTTATATTTTTCGTCTTTTAGTCAGATATAAAATAATATTTTATTATTTTTTCTTTTTGTCGAGTTAAGAAAATTGCTTAGTATCATGTATATGAGTATGTAGATTAGTTCATTTATCAAGTTTAAGTATAACAATTATTATTTTTGTTGTTTTTCAACTATAAAATAATATTTAATAAAATAACGTGATTTCGTCCTTTTTGTCGGGTTTTAGGAAAATAAGTTTTACAAAATATTTTCTAAGTGTAAAATGTTCATAAGATTTCGGCATGACCCGTTCGTTTATAGTTACTTTCCAAAGTCATAGACTTTATCAAAACATTTTTTCTCAAAATAATCGTTTTTCGACAAAATGCCAAATCGCCACGTTTTCGCTACGTTTTATCAAAACATATTTCAATGACTAATTTAACTACTTTAAAAAAATATTAGAAAATTTCGATAAGTCGTTCAATAATCCGTTTTAGAAGTCCAAATTCACTTGTTTTCACTCAAAGGGCTGAATAGCACAATGTTAGCCCAAAATCCCTAGTTATGTTTTTACCATAAGTTCTAGGCCCAACCTTATGTTTTATGTTAGTTGACTATTATACTAATATTATTGAGTTTATTAATGTCTAAAACTTAAGATATAAATTATGTTATAAGATTATTATAGCTTATAAGCAAAGCTTATCAAGCTCGAAAATAAGCCATACGCCAAATAACCAAAATAACCATTTCATTAAGTTACAAAAATAAGCCGAAAAGCTCTTAACCCAATAAACCGAAATGACTATATGGGCCTGTTTGGCTTTTCGGTCCTATTAGTCCAAATGGTATTTACAAATACAATAGGCCCTAAAATAAATCAATCAGCGATATAATAAGCAAATAAGTACTTCTAGTATCGAAATAAGCTAGAACATAAGCCATGAAAATAAGCCGGACCTTACAAGTCCAAGCCTAAGCCTCGGTTGGGCTTGGCATGTTAGTCCGAGACCTTATACGCCTAAAATAAGCTATAATGAGCTTAAAAATAAGCCATTAAGGTACGAAGCCTTTTTAGTCTAAAAAATAAGCCATGAAATAAGCAATAAAAATAGACCGAAAGTTTAAAGGACCAAAGAATTCTTTTTATTTGTTTTCTTTTCACACCGAAACCAATAAATAATAAAGCCTCACAGAATGCTTATTAATAAGCCGAATAAGCTATAGGTACTTATGACCAAAAGTTTTTTTCACCAACCCAACCATGATATTACAATGATACTTTTCTTATGTTCCTTTTTTATTTCATACGAACCAAACGCATACCTTTTTAATCATTTTTACAACTTTTAGTTTTTCATTTTATAAAAATGAGTGTATAACTAGTGTTTATGCATCATAATATTAACAAAAGTACAAAGATTATTAAGAAATGATTACTTACAAAAATAAGGGTTTTATGATGAGATTAAAGCTAACCAAACAACCCAAACATTGTTTATTTACCCAAACGATCACTAGAACTTAACCCAAGTATATCCAAGCTTCCATGTTCTTGAAACATGTTAAAAAATGTATGGTTTGGTGTGGTGTTTGTGTTCGTCCGATCCAAGGAGAAGAGGAGAAAAGAGAGAGTTTTTGTTGTGTATGTTTTTGGTATTTTAGTGCGTGTGTTTAAAATGAAGGTATGGACTATTTCATAAGGACTAATATGATCCAAAAATTGTGCTAGTATGTTCCCCTATGGGGGCCAGTCGAACAAGGATCCAAGGATGGTATCCTATTTGTGATTTTGGATTCTTGTCGGGATTTGTATTTTGCTTTGTTTTTAAGTAAACGTAACCTCGAAAGTTCACGTATTTAAGTAAGTGTTATAAATAAGTTTAGTAGTCTTAAAATATCAAAAGAAATATGTTCATAGTTAAAATATTTTAATTTAGTTTGGACAATAATTTAACGTGCCGAGACACGTTGTTTGTCGTTTTAAGTTGATTGCGAGATGAATTCCCTGGTAAGTGATTAAATAAAGATGTAAACGTTTAAAAGGAAATAATTAATATTATGAATAAGTTTAATTAAATAAGTTTGTGATAACTAAATACAAATTTAATTATTGTCTTGCCGGTACGCGTTGAGTGTCGTTTTTCGTTGTACGCAGAACATATCTGTAACCTAAAAGATATGATTGTAAATGTTTAATATGTATAATTCTAAACATAAAGTGGAATTGTTTACTTAGACAATTACCGGTTGACAACGTTAGCACTCTAACTTTTCGTCAAAAATAGTATAAAAAGTCGATAAATCGAGAGTTAAATGTACATTTCAAGTTGGAAATTGACAAAGGTAAGAGAATATGTGTATTCGTTTTCCCCTCGGGGTTGATTAGCATCAGACCTGCACCTGAGTCATCGGAGCTCGAGGCTCCATTAGTATAGAGCTTCCATTTGTTATCCAACTTTGGTTCTCCTTCTTAGTTTTTGTTTTTCTTGCTATAATCTTTTTGTTTTCCTCAGAAGGCATCTCGATGGAGAAATCTTTCGGTACTTTTGGACGGAGTCGCGTTCCCTGAATTCCATGTCATGCTCTCCTAGTTTGATGACCCATTTGGCTATTCGCCCTGATTTCTCAAGGCTTGTAAGCGTTTGCTTAATGGGCACATTGGTTAGGACCATTATCGGGTGTGCTTGAAAATACCTTCGCAGCCTTCTCGCAGCATATACAAGTGTCAATATTAGCTTCTCCAATGCTGAGTAGTTAAATTCGGCTCCTTGTAGTACCCTGCTCACAAAATAGATTGGGACTTGTCTCTCTTCTCTTTCTGCTAGTAGAACAACGCTTATGCTTTATGCTAAAGTTGTGAGGTACATTACTAATACTTCGCTTTTGATTGGGGCAGTAAGTGTTGGCAGTATTTCCATGAACTTCTTTATTTTTTGGAAGGCTTCATCAGCATCCATCGTCCATTGTATGGTTCTTTTGTCTGTGCAGCTTTTAAGCATTTAGAAGAAAGGAAGAGACTTTTCAGCGCCTTTCGATAAGAATCAGCTAAGTGCTGCTAGCTTCCCATTAAGGCTTTGTACGTCTTTGAGTTTTCTTGGTGGTTCGAGATCAGTGACCGCTTTGACTTTTGAAGGGTTGGCTCTTATACCATGTTTAGTAATGAGATGTCCCAGAAATGGACCTTCCTTGATGCCAAATGATGTGTGTTTTTACAAGCTTTAAATTTATAAGACAATAAATACCAATTTTGACTAAAAACACAACACGGGCAAGTATACCCTTTCGTATATAATATAGCTTAGGTAAGTCCAGGTCGTCCCAATAGAATTGAAGTTTTCACAGTTTGTAATTAAGGTGCTAAGGCTAACATGATTGTCACGGATCAAATTAACCAAACGTGCATATATTGAATATTGTAGAGAAAGTGATTAAAAGATGATTCAAACAAATGATTAAAGTATGTTTGCTTAGGCAATGATCACTAAGACAATGATATGTTTAGGATAGTGTTTATAAGTTTAGAGAATAAAGATATCATAAGTTATAAATCCTTTCAGCCTTTAAATGTAACTAATGATTATATCGATTAATAACAACAAATTATTTTGACCTTTATAAGCTATTATAACCAATAAATATTTTGAAATGATAGAACACATATATAAAAGAACCATTTCGGCCTTTATTCTTATATAAAAATATGTTTTAGCAATTCAATAAACAAGTATCCAAACACATCATATCAAAGATCGCATTATGCCCAAACAAACATAGAACTACTACTCCATCTTCATAGCAACAAAATACATAACATTCATCATGAATTCAGTAAAGACCATATTCAAAGAGTAACAAGGTTTATACCAATTCCAAAAGCAAACGATGGTGATTTCACAAGAATTTCCCAAGAACACTTTATTATTTTCAAAGTAAAAACCTAGAAATTATGAACAATTTTGTCACAACAACTTATAGTTTCGAAATACACTTCACTAACACTTCCTTGGATGGATTAAAACCTGGAAATAGATGAACTATAAGTAATTTCACTCCAAATTCCCCAAGAACACTTCCAAACTCAGATTCTACTTGTTGTGATGATTGTGTTTACAAAGGGTGGTTTGGATCAAAGGTTTGTCAAGCCTTTATCACCAAAAACACCTATTCTAAGTGGTACACATGAAGTGGGTTGATGTGTGTGTGAATGTGTGATATGGGAGAGCCAAGGAGGTTATTTATAGCCTGTTCGGGGGCCAAGTGCATCGCACTTTACTCAGATGTGCGCCGTACTTTGTCTATAACGGTTATCGTCATAATTGCATCAAAGTGTGCCACACTTTTTTACAAGTACGACATACTTTGGGCATTTACAGCTCTTGGACCAAAAATTAAAGGTGTAGGAATCTTTCCCGGACGCGTGGCCCTAGAATCGCGTCAAACGGAGTTCGTATGCTCAAGTTATGGCCAAAACAGTGGACATGTGTCGGGAGATCGTTATCTTGAGTTATTTCTTCGTTTAAGCTTTAATTCTTCATGTAATATTCCGTTTTCTTCCACGACACGTACCATGAACCTATAATAGCAAATATACTCGATTAAGTATCGAAAGTTCTTATAATGAACTAATAAATATACATAAAAGCACAGATAACGCATATAAAAATATGTATAAAATGAGCGTTATCAAATCCCCTCACACTTAAACTTTGCTTGCCCTCAAGCAAATCTAAGAAAAGAAATTCGGATATAAAATTCCTACATGACAAGACAAGGAATTTTTAAAATTTTGATATTTTTTATTTTTATTTGTATTTAAATTTTTTTATTAGATGTGAAATTATCGAAAATATTTTTGGTTTTGTAATATTTAATCGCAAAAGACGCAAACACCCTCCCCCCCCCCCCCCCACACACTTAAGGGTTTGCTTGTCCTCAAGCAAAATAAGGAAAAGAATTAAGCTTTACAAAACGAAAATAGAATTATGAAAAATATTTTTGAATTTTGAATATGTGAAGACAGAGATGTTTGACAATACCTAATGATCTTCAAGCTGTAATAACATGACTAAGCACCTCACGAATAAGGGAAAGTATAATTCACTCAAACACTCGTATATGATGTAATAGATGGTAAAAGGAAATCACACTCAATTGCTCAGACATGATTCATTAAGTTACCATAGGCTTATACAAGAAACAAAACCGCACCGACATGGCGTAAGCACCAGGTATAAATATCAAAAGAGGACTTTTATTCGGGTTATAACGTTAGGCTAAGGGTTAATAAGGGTGTGGATAAGGCATGTGAAATATATACTGGAAATGGTTTTATAATTTACATGTCGCGAAGTCCAAGAAACATATGTTGCTAGTTACGACAATCCACAAACACGTGAGGTTATCGAACATCTCAACCTCTCATCTCAATGATATAACAATATGCCTCACATCAACTTTTATTCATCACTTTTCTTTATATTCCTTTTTTTTCTTTTTTTTTTCTTTTTTTTCCTTTTTTTCAGAACTAACAATTCCCCACACACTTAGAATGAGCGTACACCACAAAAAATACGAAGCACAAATGAGCTCATCTTTACATTTCGTTGAAATGGCACAACACTTATAGTGATGCGCGAACAAACTATAAGCAAAAATCAACTAATCATACCGAACAACTGGCAACCAACCATAGAGACTTTCAACGAGGGGTAAGGCTAGGCTAAAGGTTATATATTTTTGTATTTTTTAGTGGATGAGAAAAATAAATAGAATGGCTCAGCGGGTTAAACTAGGGGTATCTAGCACTAAAGATGAGTGCTAACATAAGGGTTTTATATGGGTGGTTAGCTAATCAGTGTAATCAGCTAAAAGAATAAATAATTAAATAGAATGGCTATTTGGGTTAAATCCTATGTTGCCTCTTTATCATATAAAAATATCTATATCACGCGAACGTGATCTCACTGTTGTCTCGTAATGATTATCAAGCACAAGTTCTAGAATCAATAAATCACTGGCACACTCATACAATTTTTAAACTGATACCAATGCTCCAGAAAAGGTGACAAATTACAAATACATAGCCGTAACGACGGATGAGACATTTGCGATTGCATTCAAACATTAACTCAAGAAAGCTAAAGGCAAAAATTATCTTAGGTATCAAAGATGGATACCTGAATTTCTTAAGATCTAAACCTTACATTTTTTAGGTGATTGGTATAAATGCGCAAGTAATGTCATCGATCCCGAGTCAGATCTGCTCTATCAATCGGGACACATCTTTGGTTTCAAACTTTATTTTATCTACTATGTTTTATTCTAATATATTAACCTAAGTGGCAAAAGATTTAAAAATAAATTAGATTTTTAGATTACAGAGGGAACAAAAGTTTATACTTTTAATAAAGAGTCTGATTTTCCAATTTATTTTTCCCCCACACTTAAGTTTAGCAATATGCGTAATTTAGATAGTAATTTAAAAAGTAGGACAAGCGGGAGAAATAAATATAATAGAAACGAAACTTCCCGGGGCTCATAAGTGCTTGGTTGATTTTGAAAGATACTGTGCAAAACAGAATGCCAAGCATGTAAATTCAACCACATATAATATAATACTCCACATATATATGTCCCGAAAGTTATACGTCATCACTACCATCCAAGCTCCACCTGTTTATCAATCTACAAACAAAACTACGAAAACCGTAAAATACAAAAGCGCACTTTCCTAGGCACCACAATTGCATTTAGCGTATGCAACAAGGCTTTAAACCCCTCGGTGTCCCGAGTGGACGAGTTTTAGTCCCATGAGGGTTTGCAGCGAACACCTCACAAAGTTGGTTTACATTTCTTTTTGGATATAGTAGTCAGGTACGAAACACAGGGGCCCTGTGCGTAACATACTTAAAATGTAATTTTTTATAGGTTTATTATTACTATTATTATTATTATTATTATTATTATTATTTTAGTATTAATATTATTATTATTTTTAATAAATGTAATTTTTCTTACATAAAGTTAGATGGGAGTCTAGACACAAGTTGAGCTCCCACTCCTTTCTGAATACAAAAACTCACTCTATGAAAGATATATACACCACTCTTAGCATTATTTG
>BQNB010122561.1:3152-20263 GCA_026074375.1 Tanacetum coccineum
AAATTTAAGTTCGCACCCGACGTAAATCACTAAAGGTATGAACAAACAAACTTTAATTTGTTGAATGATCAAAGAAATTTTTTATTTTTCCAAACCTTATATTTTTTTATAAAACGAGACAAACATTTTTAAAAAACACATACAAAACATTTTTGTATTTATAAGAAATATTTTATTCAAAATAAACATTTTAAAATTCAAATTTTCTACCTAAAAACGGCTAGAAAGTTCCAGAAAAACCTTCCCAACAAAAAGACAAAAAAGGGAGCGTCTGAAAATGGGCGGCCCCCTTAGTTAATTAAGAGGACCGACCATAATTAAGGGGACCGCCCTTGTATAATTAAAGGGACCGCCCAAATAAAAAATTAATATTTTTTTCTATAAATAGTGAACTGTTTCCACAGATTTTCTCACCTCTTTGCACACAGTTTTCTCAGATCTAAAACCTCCTTTCAAACCCTTTACTTTAATTACTTAACTTATTATAAGTTTATTTAAAATGTGATCCAATCATCCATCCATTCAAGTGCAAGAGAAGAACTTTCGTTATCATTAAGATACGAAGTTATGTAGGTTAGTTAGTGCATTCATGACATGTTTTGCATTCACAATGTATAGATCAAGTCCATGTATTCTAAACTTATGTAATAGTTAGATCATGGTGTGTATAGTTGTTAGATCGTGGTGATCATAGGAAGTTTAGATAGATAGGTGTGAAAGTAGAAGTGAAGTAGTAAAGTAATGCGGTGAAGATTACTAAGGCGTGAAGAAGTTGTGTAGTTGTGTAGTTGTGAAGTTGTGTTGTGAAATCGTGAAAGTAGTGAAGAAGTTGTGTAGTCGTGATCAAGTCATGAAGCAAAGTTGTGTAGTGAAGTTGTGAAGTTGTGGTAGATTGGTTCTAGCTAAGATTAGAACTCGACATCTAGCTTAGTGTCGGAAATTGATATAAGCGAAAGTTGTGTACGGTTTTCTCCGCCTAAAGGAAGCTTGTTGACTAGTGAAGTAACTCTCGAGTTAGGTACTAGGGGGGTGAAGTAGGGCGAAAAGGTGCTTCGTGTCCGAACCAGCATAAATCACCGCGTCCGGTTTGGATTTCCTTTTACTTATCTCTTTACTTTTATGCTCGCATTTATCGCTTTATATTTATACTTGCAATTGTGTGATGTGTTGATTATATAGTTTTAATTATGTTTATGTCATGAATAAATGTTAGGGGTGTTCAAAAAAACCGTGAAACCGACGAACCGAGCCGAACCGCTTAATCCGAAACCGAAAAAACCCAAAACCGAAGCAAACAATGTGTTATCCCCTTTTGTTTAATCCTAACACAATCAATAAGCAATTCCATAGAAGAATGAGTAGAAAATAAGCTAGGATGTAGAGAGAGAAAGTAGAGAGAGATTAACAAAGATGGAAGAATTTCAGATTCTAGAGAGATTTTTTGTAAGTTACATGTGAATGAAATGTACCAACACCCTCTCTATGTGCAGGAGAGTTTCTATTATACATGCCTTCTCGTTAGGCGTTTGAGCTTATTATTTGGGCTGGGCTTGGCCTAAATTTGGGCTTAGAGCCAGAAAACCATGGACACTGTACAGATTTCAATCAAGCCCGATGGAAAAACCGACTAACCTATTATTAATACAGACCTAGTTTGACTTTTAGACTGATAACATTCTTGTTTGACTTAATATAATTAAGGCTAACAATCTCCCCCAATGTTGAGGTCTCTTTCTCAAAAACTCCTCCGTATCAATGATGAATTCTTGTAGTGAGTTTGCTTATTGATTTATCATTGTCTTTCCTGATGTAACAGATATGACTTTGTGTTTATGCTTTGCCTTGTTTTGGTACTGGTCTTGTTTGTAATGCTTGTTCATTCATGCTTTGTGATCTTGATCTGAGCCTTTATTCTTTTTGACTTTGAGTTCTTTAGGTTCGTTATCTTTGCATCATCTCCTTGACTTGAATCATCTCTTGATTTGACTTCCTTGATCAATTGTGCTCTTGGCCAAACACTGCTTCATACCATTGTTTCATTCCATTGTTTACACTTATATGATTATAAGTTAACATTCTTCCAAAAAACTCTGATTCTTAAATTGACTTTGAGGTCTCTTTGATGTTGGGGAAGTTAGAATCTACTATCTTGATGTTTGAACGATGAATTTGAAAGCTTGAGTATGAGCATGTGGTTTATGAATTCGACTTCGCTGGAATGAGGCTGCAACACCGTCGTTTATCCTGAAATAAAACAGTTAGCATTAAAGATGAATATGGCTTTGTCATTCATCTTGAGTTAGTTGCATTAAACTCCGATTTCCCGTTTTATCAGTATAAATACTTATTACTTGTGATTAGGTAGATTCAAAGAATTCTCTTGACAGGGTTTTCCAGCTCAAAGCGTAGAGTTTTGAGATTCTTCTAACACAATGTATTAGATTCACCATGCTGCTAGTTCATTTACCGAATCGTCTCATGCTGACAACACGGAAATTTAGTGAATCAGATAGTTTTCTATTCTTTCTGATTCATGTCGTTAATTCAATCTTATTGGACCCAAATTGATATCCAGTTATCACAATCTTGATTCATATAGAATCTTGCAAGTCACCTACCAAGAGCTTGTTTGATGTTGGCTCAGCTAGGAACATTCCCAATAATACCACTTCCCTAATAGTTTTTCCATCTTCACTGTGATACTTAAGATATCACTCGGATGTTTCTGGCAAGATCTCAAGGATTAATGCGTAGGACTCTTTTGTTACAACTTGTGAAACTTTAAGAGTGTTCAGCAAGATATTTTAAATCGTGTCTAATGAGATTTATAATTTGGATATTTCTATGGCTACTAGACTCGATTGTGCCCTTTGTTTAGTATTCGGAGGCTGGAGCAGATGCCACCTATTCAATATCAACAATCTCGGATGTGGATTGTTAATAGATAACGTGTGTATCTCCGTGACAAATGAGTCAAGTTTCTTTTGAGAGAAACCCGAATGGCTGGGAAGGGTTGTGCATTGCATCACAGGGTCCATGATGTCGTCTTTAATATCAACAATCATCTGTGTGATTTTGATAGATTATGTATTGACCCGGTTTATGCCTAAGGTGTAAGGAGAGCTTCTTTCTTTTCACCCTTTATCCATACATTTCTTTTTCATTCTTCAACCCCTTCAATGCTTACCAAGACGTCATTACTAACACCTTGTTGTGATTGTTCCAGTGTTAGCTCAATCTTAGTCGGGCATTATTCCTTATACTTCGCTCTTCTCCATTAATAAACTAAGGATGCTATTTCTAACTATGGAGTGTCCTTGGGTAGATCACTACGGTTTGGTTGGATAGTAGGCTTATCCTTACCTAACCACCTTTATGACTCAGAATAGTTGTGGAGATTAGTAGGTTGTTTCGGGTATGAGAACGTCGAACCATAAAACCATTTTCTGACATTGTTATTTTCAAATATTCCCCCTACACATGTGCTCTGAGATTCAAAATTGTTTAGCACATGAAGGAAAGAGTTGCACTTAGAGTCTTAAAGATCATATTCGTCTATATCATATTTTAATTACAATTTTCTCCCCTTATTTTAAATAATAAAACACTTAGTATTTGAAATACCAATTGATTAAAATTTGACATGAAAAATTCCATGGGGAGAAAAATTTCTATACACGATATTGCATTGAATTTCAGATTCCGATAGCTCCCCTTCAAACTGTATATGTGGGATAACCAATATTTATTATAAATGACATTGGTATGAAAAATTGATATGACGCCCCCTTAAAATGTTGATAGAGGAGTGAGATTGCCTTAGTGAACAGTGTTTATTAATAATTGACTAAAGGTTTCCACTTTTTAATTTCCCAGAATGGTGTTTGTGATACATAAAATTGACTTTATGAGATGTATCGACACATTAAAAGGCTTTGTTTTAAAAAGATCCCCCTCAAAAATTGATTCACATAAAATGACATTCTACGTACTACAATTCTTTTAAAACTTATTCGAGGAAGGGAGTGTTGAACACTCAACTTTAACAAATACCACTTTTTATGGAAAAATACCACAAATTATATTGTAGATAAAATTTGACATTGAAAAGTTATTTTGAAAAATTGTGTTCAACGATTTTAAAAACACATGATAGAAGACTTTTCTTCTATTTTTAGAGTAAGTGCACTGAAGCGTACACTTCCCTATTACATTCGAGACCGAGTTATGCACTGAAATGAACATAAGTCATAAAGAAAATTTAGAAATGACATGTTTGAAAGCATTTAATTTAAAATATCTGTCGAACTTCATTTAACACAGCCCATGTCGATGTTAATACATTTCTAGTACGTAATGTTATCATTCATAAGAGACATGTCGAGAAGATTCTTTTTGGTATTTTTGAAATTTTTCTGATTTTATATTTTGTTTTTCTAGGTTTTATATTTTTTTATTTTCTTTTTGTTGGTTTTATATTTTTGTTTTTTCTTTTTCAAAATTTTTATAAATAAAAATAAAGAGAGAATAAATATATTTACAAATTGATGTTTGAATGATCAAGCAGGGTCAATTGCCGAAACTCCAGTTCATTCTGGAGTCAAACATCTCATTACCGAGTCGTTTTGACAGATACTTAAAAACTATCTTCGATAAAGCTTTAGTAAACAAGTCAGCTAACTGGTATTCAGTTCCGACAAAGAATAATTCAACAATACTTTTCAAACATGTTCTTTATGAAGTGATAACGGACATTCAATGTGCTTGGTACAGGGAATGTTTTAATGGACTGGTTGCACGAAGATGGCTATGCTGGGGGGGGGTGGGGCTGCCTTTGAGTCATTAATACATAGGTATTTTATCAAAATGGAAGCCATAATCTGTGAGCTGAGTTCTCAACCATAGAACTTGTGCGCAGCACGCAGATAAAGACACATACTCGGCTTCTGCTGAAGACATTGTGGGTGCTCAGTCCTGTCTTTCTTGGTAATGACAGCTGTCTAAACTTATCACCACCTAGAAATTGTATGCCACCAGATGTACTCTTACGTGAATCGAGACAGCCGGGCGTGATCCGAATCTAAATAGCAGTAGTTTAGTTCGAAACGGTGTCCTTCGTATCAGAACCCATGGTTAATGGAGTCTTTAAAGGTACGAAAGATCCGTCTTTAACCGCAAAGTGAGATGTTTCTCAGTCGGTTTTGCTTGATAGCGAGCACAATAACATGTTGCATGTACAATATCTGGTCTACTTGTTGTTAGGTACATGAGTGCTCCGACCATACTATGATATTTCATTTGGTCGACCGGAGTACCACTCAAGTCAGCATCAAGGTGTTTTGTAGCCATTGGATTAGTTACCAATGCATCACTTGTGGTCATACCTGCTTTTTAAGTATCGATTGAGGCATACTTAGCTTGGTTTATAAAGATACACGAGGGGATTAGTGGATTGATATCCTAACATAGGAATTTCAGCTCCCCATAATAGCATATCAAACTTGGTTTGTGATTAGATTTCCAATCGTTTGAAAGTTTTGGGTTCGTAGAACCAAAAATAATGTCATCAACGTAAATTTGCACAAGCAATATGTCTTCCCCATGTTTAGTTATGAACAGAGTTGGATCAATAGAACCTTTTGAGAATCCTTTGGATACCAGGAAGTTGGAGAGTTCATCATACCACGCTCTTGGTGCTTGTTTGAGACCATATAATGCTTTCTTGAGACGGTAAACTTTGTCAGGATGATATGGGTCAACAAATCCATCTGGTTGGTTTACGTACACTTCTTCCTTCAGAGGTCCGTAAAGAAATGTTGTTTTAACTTTCCATTTGGTACATCTTTATAATATTTGGTGTGAGCATACGCAATGAACAGACGTACAGCTTCAACCTAGCAACTGTGCAAAATGACTCTCTCTGAAATCAAATTCTTCACTTTTGAGCATATCCCTTAGCTACAAGACGCGATTTGTTGCGAATGACAGTATTTTCCTCACCGCGTTTGTTTTTCCAGAGCCACTTTAAGTTAATAACATTTTTGCAAAGTGGTATGTCTACTAATTCTCATACATCTAATCAATCAAACTGATGAAGTTCTTCCTGCATTGATTCAATCCATGCAGAATCAGCCATGGCTTCTTTGATGTTCTTTGGTTCTGTTCGAGTCACAGTGAGTGCGAACATACACATCTCGCCATCTGTTTCTAGCTGACGTCTTGTTCTAATTGATTGTGAAGGATTTCCAATGACTTGTTTTAATGGATGATCTTTTGTCCAACGTTGTGCTGAGGGATGATGTTGATAGAAAGTATGCAAGTTTGACGAATCAACATGATGAGATGATGTCTCCCCTTGTTCTTGTACCGGTGTACTAAAGATGTTGATAAATTCATCTTCATCAAATTATGCATTTTCGGTATTGGTTTCTGCTTGAATAATGTTCTCAGGTGTAGTGACAGTTGGTATTTGAGTTGGAGTTTGATGTGTTGAATGATGTTCAATGGAGGTGGATCTTGCAACATCGGTTGGTTGTAGATAGTGTAAGTTGTGTTATGTTGTTGATGTTTTATCGAGATTATCGCAGCATGTACAACGGAAGACTTTGACACAACATGAGAAGTTCTATTATAGTAATTCATGAAACATCCGACTATAAAGCAATTCAGTATTTGACGTTTGTTATGTCTCAGCCAATTGAAGGGAACATTTTCTGGACTTTGTGGACCAGGACTTAAACTGTCTTGTTCAAGTACTGTCGTTGAACATTATAGACCGAGGTCAGAACTTAAGTGATCTGACACATTTGAGGCAATTCGTCAAAGTTAACAGGAATTGTTTCTAACTTATCATTCTTGTTCTCTTGTTAATACCCTTTGTAAGCCTTTGATGAGTAGAATACCAACCAAAATATACATGCATTACTTTTCCCTTCATTTTATTCCGAGATTTTCACCAGTCTATGACGATGTAGCAAAGAGAATCAAAGATGAGGAAAGAATTGACTGACGGTTTCCGGGCTTGTTGATATGGTAAGGAGTTTTTCCATGTCGAGGAATTACGTGAAGAGTTTTGAGTTAAAACATGTGTTATGCATTGCTTCAGCCCAGAAGAACAAAAGGAAACTTTAGCGGGCGCTTGCATTATCTCGGAGCAGCCTCAACAAAGAGTAATGGTTCCGTCTTTTGGGACAAGCCGCGTTTTGTTCAGTTGTTTTTCGAGCAGTTGCGGTTTCATGTTTATCTTCCTCTTTTGCAAAGTATGCATGAAGAGTTTTATAAGAAAATTTCGTGCCTTTGGTCAGTTCGAACTGTTGTAACTTGAGCATGTAGTCTCTTTGGACAAGTGTGAGAAATCATAAGGACTCCAGGTGTTTCGTCTTTGGACCTCAAGAAGTGAGCTCCATGTATTTGGGTAGTCATCAACAATTACGAGAACATATTTCTTTCCATTAATACTTTCTACCCGCATTGGACCACATAAGTACATGTGTAGAAGTTGTAACCGTCTTTTTAAGCTCGGGGTAGTCTTAGTGTGAAAAGACTTTCTTTTTGCTTTCCCCAGCTCACAAGAAGAACACAGATGATCTTTGACGAATTTTAATTTTAGAAGCCCATTCACAGTATTATTCTTTGAAAGCAAGTTGATGGTGTCGAAGTTTAAGTAAGATAGACAACGATGCCATAACCATGCTTGAGACGATGTTGCTTTAGCCATTAAGCAAATTAGATTGGGAGTTGTTGAGTCTTGCAGAGTAATGGAATACAAATCTGTGCCACGAGAACCTGTGAGAAGATCATTTCCCTTCAAATCACGGATATAACATGTAGAATTCCAAAAAGCAACTTCCAAATTCGCATCACAGAATTGACCAACTGAGAATAAATTATGATTAAGCCCTTCGACGTAATAAACCTGTTTGGATTTTTTTTTCGGTTTTTTAAAAAATTTTAGTTCCTTGAACCAGATCTCCATAGCCAAGAATTGGTGCAATTTGATCATTTCCAAACTTCACCGTTCCCAGAAATTTCTCCAAATAAAAATTAGTTAGAAGTTTGAGATTTCCGGTCATGTGCTTTGAGCACCCAGAGTCGACGATGAATAGAATGATCTCTACGAGCTGCAAAAAGATATTAGAACGGAGATGGAGATATTGGACACCAGTGAAACAACCTAGAGTCTTATGTTCCAAAATACTAGCAGTTCTAGATGCATTCCTAGAGGCATACTAATGTTTGATTAACATTTCCTTTTTGAACTTTAGGTTTCCAATTATATCCGCGGTGGAGTATACTTAGGATTACCACCACTGAATGTTTATATCTGCTATATACTTCCTAGTTATGTTTCTAGATTTCTTAACAGTGGAGTCTGTTGCAACGGTTTTCTTACTGGATGTTGTAACAGATTTGTTCACATTCTGCTTGGGTTCTCTAGTACTAATTGGCAACAGCCATTGGTTGGTCTAGTCTTAGAATTCACGCATTTATATAATGTAGAACACACAAATTGATTTTCATTCAACACACATTTTCCAAAGTAAACCAGACAAGTTAACATAAGGTTTAGATTCAAATGTCATTGCATGCAGTTACAGATCGTCTTTTAATATTAGAAAACTTTAAAATTTCTACGGTGGTCTTTTAAGTTTTGCTCCTTCCCTTGACTATTGTTAGATCAGGATCTATCTTCCAGTTGATTGTTCTTAGGCCTGTGTGAGTTACTAACATAGTAGTTGGGAATTACTCCAGTAGAGAAAAAACACACGCGTTTGTTAGGTTTCTTAATGTTTGATGTAAACTGAGATGTTCTAGTTTGATTAGGCTTTGTGTGTAACTTTATACCTTCCTGGTGCAATAACATTGTTATTGTTCTTGAAATGGCCAACATTATTCTTGAGGCAAAATTGTGCAGTGTACTGATTTGAAAAATCATTGACACATTTGTGTGGTAACTGTTTACTTTGAGAAATCTTTCTGTGCAAGAGAATCATAAAAAAAATTGCTGGTTTACCTAAAAGGAATTGTCTTTGACTTTTGAAAAGCATTCGGTTGTCGAATAACGATGTTTTTCAAACTTAGTTTCCACAATTTTTCTTTTATCTTTTCTATAAGTTTCTTCAACTCACAATTGCAATTCCTTTGTTTTGTAAATTGAGTTTCAACGTCTTGATTTCATATATACTGTTCACATTCTTTCAAAAATACGTTTGACTGATTTTCTTTAAATGCCTTGTCATTTTTTATCTGTTCTTTACATTGTAGTAAAGCAAGTTCAAGATTAAATGCATGTTTCTAAAGCGCTTCAAAACTCTTTGACATTGTGTTACTTTTTCAAGCTCTTTTCAGATGTTCACATTTAGTCCGGTTTTAAGTAATCACATTGCAAATTTAGTACTTCATCCAGATCAGTGTACACACCAAGTATTGCATTTACGTGATCAGCATAGTAATATTCCCTTGAAAGTCGGTCGATTTCATTCAAAACTGTGTTTTTTGAGTTTCCAGTTAAGATTTAAGAGTGCCTACTTCATGTTCAAGAGAATGAAAGTATCTCAAATCAGCAACCATTTCCTCGTTCAAACACAAGTGAAATTTTTCTAAGTCCGCATTTATTCTGCTAATTTGGGGGCCAAAATTTCCTTCTATTGTGTTTTGAATGAAAGGATCGATGTTACCAAAATATGTTCTTTTACGATTGTTTTGTTTGCATCGTTTCTACTCCCGATCTAAAATAGTTTCACTCTCTTTTTAATCTTGAAAAGTTCTTTAGAGCTTTACACTTTTGATACCATGGAATGGTTTTCATCAATTCGTTTTCTAACAATGTTGGTTGTTTACGAACAAGACTCGTTGGAAATTCTTTGTTAGATGTTTGTATGGGTGGGGCTTTGTTGTGGGGGGGGTTGTAAAGAGTGAAGTGGTAGGGGAGGGGGTGTTGTTGGTGGAAGGACAAGGTTAAGACGCGGCGGGGGTGGGGGGGGTGGAGGTAGGGGGAAAGGGGGGGGGTAAGAAATAATGTGTCTGTATGTCTAGTTTTATTTAAATTTTGATGTTTTTGGTATTGTGGATTGGGTGAGGTGGTTGGTAAGGCAGATGAGAGTGGGAAGTGATGATCTGTTGAGATTTTTGTATGTGGCGGGGTGGGGGATTTGAGAGGGTTCGGGTTGGGGGGTGAGTAGGGAAGGGTGTGTGGGACTTTTGTAGTTTGCGGCGGGGGGTAGTGGTTGGGATTGTTGGGTGGGGCTGTACTTGATATGTTGCTTGGGTTCGGGGGTGGGGGGTGCGAGGGACACACCGAGTTTCGCCCTTTCCCTTCATAACAACAGAGAAGTTCTTAGCTCTTCATGGTTATAAGAGTTAAGTATATTATTCAATTACACGTACTGACGAGGATTTCTCTCTTGTTGAGTTTTTATTGAGGGGGGGGAACTCAGGTTTTGCCAAAATTACTCGGTTTACAAATTCGAGTTTTATTAAGATATTCATTGTTTTGAAAACTTTTTTTTTTGACAGAAGTTAGTTCTAGACGGTTCTGTTTGTTTTATTATACACCCCAAATATATCATTTTTACTAAACCTTTGAATTTGTTTTTTCTAACAAGCCAATGGTCTTTATCTTAGTTTTTACTTTGTCTTCATCGAGTTTTGTTTTATTAATGCTTTATTTTATATCTGAGGCCTCTTTTGCTTGTGACATTATTGGGAGATGGTCTTTATAGAATCATTAGGGATTGGATTTCTAGATGTGCACAAAGCTCCTTATTTTCATCATTCGAATTCGTTTGTTGATTTTTGGTATGGATTAAATCATTTATTATTTTGGTAGAGAGGAGGTAAGTATAATCCAGAGGGATAGTATATATGCAATTATTTAGATGATTTTTTTTTTTTTTAAAATCGATTTAATATTTTGTATGACAATTAACTGCTCCCCTTTTAGCTTTTGCACCCTTTTAGCTTTTTTGCACGATCAATTTTCACCTTTTGACGCTTTATTTCACATCATCATTATACTTTATACTAGTTCTGCTCTTGGGAACTTATTAAGGTCATCTTTTTTTTTTAAACATATCAACTGGATTAGTCTTTGGACAGTTTCATTGTTTGCCTTCTTTGAAATGGTATTTTGTATGATTCTCTACAAAACTTTTTTTTTTAGTTTTGAAATTCTTTCAATTTCACCTTTCAATTTATCAACCCTAAAGCCTTGATTTCTGTTTGTTGATTCAAAAATTTTATTTCGGTTTTCCTTCTGTGTTTTCATCAATTTACATTTTAGTTTCTGAATTTTTGTTTAAGAAGCAAGCAAATTTCCATTCTTTATCAAGTCGATCATCGTACGGTCACTCCCCCTATCCTGCCCGGTTATTCCTGAACCTCGATCGATAACATATAACAATGAATCATTAGTGATATTGGTTTTTCGTCTTTTTTTTTTATTTGTCACTATGTTCCGCCAGAGATATATATGTCATTACTAAGTATTCAGGTTGTTTTTTGCTCTGGATTGTTCATTTTCCCATGGGCAAAAAAACACATTATAGTTGTCATTATTGTTTTTGTATCTTATGCATTGGGTATCATCATTCATAGATTGTTGGTCCAGAATTGTCCAACTTGATCTGAGGTAAGTAGAGTAACTCATTGAAAGTTGTGCCAGTGTTAATTTTATTGTTACAAGTTCGTTTGTGCTGTGTGCCATAAATGTACATATAAATATGCTTCAAATTCCTTGATCATCAGATTCATCATCAGTATGATCCTTCTTAATCAGCTTTGTTCTGCATTCAATGAACCCCAAGCTCCCTCTTGTTTACATTTTAACATTCTTTTCCTTGTGTTGATAGCTACATCTTTTACTCGTTTCGGGTTTTGGACATTCCCTTGATACATGCCATATTCCTTGCAGTTGTAACACTGGAATCTCAGAACTTTGTTTCATAAGTGTTGCGTGTGTAGAAATTGGTTGGTCTCCGTCCTTGTAAATATTTTATTGCGAAATGTGGTTGTGTTAGTCGATTGTTTGTATTGGTTTTAATTATTGGTTTTGGCTTTTGTTGGTTTAGTGGTGTGGATGGGGTTAATTCTTTTTAACTTAATCATTTTCATAGACACAAACAAACATTATTATGCCCTTGGATTTCTACCTGTTGACCTCTTGGTGTTTTGGAAGTCTTTTAATTTCTTGAAGAGTTATCTTGTTCTAGACTTACTGGAGAGTTTGATGGGAAGGTCAGTTCGAATGCTATAGTGTTTCTCAGAAGGTTTGTTGCTTGGTAGGTGTTTGTTTGTTTTTTCTTTAAACCTGAGTGTAGTGTGTTTTTTGGGGGTTTGAATGGGGAGGGGGGGGATAGCGAGGGGGTGCACATACGGGGGTCCGAATTGTGTCGATGGGACAGAATAGGCTAGTTTGTTAAAAAGTAAGGTTTTATCGTATGTATAATAGTAGAGTAGTACAGTTATTATTTTTTTATCAGGTTTTGTTCTGGGTGGATATCATAAGTTATAGGAGCCACTAAAACGAGGGGGCAAGTGGAGCGCATAAAGCATCTGGATGGTAGCACATTTTTTTTTTTGTAATGGCTCCAGCCAAACAATGTGGGTTGGTGGTTTTACACTTGGGGAGGGGTAAGCGGGGGGAGAGTGGAGGTGGGCGGGTGGTGGTTCTGGTTGTGGTCAGGAGGTGGAATATTGTGTGTGGTTAATTTTGTGTTTATGTGATTGGTTTTTGTTTTGATATTGTTGGGTTCTGTTGGGGGGGGTTTATAGGGTTGTTTTTTGTGTTGATTTGTTTGAGCCCTTAATGACATCTTTTTTTGCTAAGTGTAGATTAGATGTAGTTGAGCCAATAGTACCATACGCGGTGCTATTAGTCCTTCAGAGCTATGTTAATTATCTCTTTGACTTCATATCTGGTTGTTTTTGCTTCTGTATATGTAATTAATAGCTTTGTGATAGGAGATATAGTCTTCAGCTCTTTGGCTTGATTAACAGAGTGTCAGTTGTGTTAGTTTTTGCACAAACCTTTTTTTTTTCCATTCTGGTTTTGTTCTATTTGTAGTTGATGAAAAAGTTAGTTATGTATGTACATTCACTTTTGAGATTAGTAACTTGACAACTGTGACTTTTCGGGTCAAGCTCATTCTTTGTCATCGCAGCGCGTAATTTTTCAAAACCCATTGAGTAATACGATGCAATGTGAGTTGACTTGACCTTACATATTGTTGTATGTGAATATGTGGAATTTTCACTCTCATCTCCAATATAAATTCGGCGCTCGCACAAAGGATCTTGAACATTGATTTATCCGTTGATTTCACCAACTTGTTTCAACCTCCTTTCAATGGCTTTTCTACATTTCCATGCATTCGGTTCACAGCATTTAACTGTGAGTAGATAGTAGAGGAAGTAGATAGTATTCGTTTATCTATCCTCATGTGTCGAGATGTGTGTGTGCTGAACCACCTTTATACTTCGGACTTCCCTTTGAAAACACTTTCAAGTACATACAATACTAACAAAGAGCTATTCGCAACAAACGATTGTACCTATCTACCCCACAGAGGCCCCGCCCCATGAAGTAGAGAGACCCCCCACCCCCCCCTTACCCCACACCAACCCACCCCCTCCAGACCCCTCGGCCGACCTCCCCCCTACTCGCCCTCCCCATTCGCCTCGCTGTCTGCTTTAACTCACATTATTAAGAACGCTCATCCACACGTGACCTCGCGCACCCCCGCGCTCCCCCCCCCTCCCCCCCTCCCAGCCTCGCCCCCTCGTCTTTCTGATACTACCCACACTTCAGCAACTGAAAATGGTCCTTCTCAGCACTTGAATTGATACGGGGAATGGTGGCATAATTTTGGGAGTGGGACAATAGAGGATGATTTCACGGGTTTTTAGTTTAGGTTTTGGTATTTGATTGTCAATGTTATCTTCTTGATTCTGGGTATTTTCCAACCTCGAACGTAATTACCTGGGTTGCACGGGTGGCATAAATTGGCTTTTGTGATGGTCGATCTTTTGCTACCCGCTTCCATGATAGTCCATTTATGAAGAGCATAAATTCGCATGAATGTATGATTGAGTTTGCAAATTGGTATTTGAATTTGACAATTTTAATGATGTGATGTTGTGAATGGATAGCGGGATCTTAAGTATGTATGTGATTGATTTGGGTTTTTTAATAATGAATTATTAACGTTTATTTTCACTGGGATATTTTACAATATCTATGATTTTTAAAAACCAAGAGGAATAGAATTCTTTCGCGGGATTTCACTAAATCAAGAGAAACCCGTTTGTGATCTTCTCTCTGAAATTGGTGTATGGAATGATTGGTGGTGTTCGATGATTTGTTTGTGTAATGTCCTGTTAGTGTGAAACTACTTTGGGAATAAATGAATAATTAATTGCGTTTTTATTATGATTAAGTTGGATTGTTGGTTTGGGTTGGTTTGATTGGTTTGTATGTTAAGTCCAGTGAAAAAAAGTTTATTAGTCCTTTTGAAGGACTGAAAAGGAAAGTCACCCTTGAGGTTTTGTCCGAAAACTGTTGATCGTTCTTTTGGAAGTTATGAAGTTCAAGTTCCAAAAAGTGTGATTGATCAAAACGCGAATTTTATGTTTTTAAGACAAAACGCAAATCTACTATACTTTTAGATCAAACCGAACATTGTTGATTCTCAAGACAAAAACGCAGTGGTGCTGTGAATCACAAAACGCAAGATTAGATTTTGAACAAAGATTTTGTTTTTCTCGGACCAAATCGCTATAAATACCACAAACCGCAATGGTTTTCACAAAACGCAATTTTTCCTTTTTACATAAAACGTAACACTTTTATGACAAAACGCAATCTGTTTCGACACAAAACGCAATGTTTAGAAAAATTGGGCAGAGTAACGTTTAGTATTGTTGCATTAAGGGTCTTCAATCACTTGACAAAACGCAAGTTTACTTGTAGTAGGCAAAACGCAGCTTCCAAGACAAAACGCAAGTTTCCTGGACAAAACGCAACCTGCTAAACAAGGTTAGTCAAAACAAAAGGTAACAAATGTCCCTTTTTGAATGTGCTAGCGAGTTGTACTTCTTTGTCTTCTCCACAAAAAGCCAATCCTGTAGAGAAAAAAAACAGCCAAGAAAATGAATTTTCCAAGCTCGAATCTTCACTTTTAGCCACGAAATCCTTGTTCCAATGCTCGACAATAATGTAGGACACGATAAAGAACAAAGCTTGACAAGTTTAAGCACAAAGTTGGTCAAAAACACAAAGGTTTAAACAAAAAAAAACTTTTTTGTATTGATGCCAAGGCTTATTAGTCAAAAACCGAAACCAAAGTCGGCCTTGTTGTACCATCCCAAGACGTTGTTATAAGACCCACCTTATTGTTGACGACGTTATTTTTGAGTACCAAAAAAAAACAAGTCGTGACCTTTTTAAGGATTAAGAGCACGAACCAAATGAAAAACCACAAATACAATCACCGACTACCCATTGGCGATTGATACCACATGTTATCCCATATGTTTAATCCATAATAAACCGTGACCCGAACCGCGGGTAACCGCTCACTTCGGGTACCCGCATGTCCGGTTACCCGCCTAGTACGGTTCGGTGACGGATAGTAAAATTAATTACCCGCCCCGCGACGAATAGTTTAAATCTTCCAACTAACCGAACCGAACCGCCCCGTGAACACCCCTAATAAATGTGAATATTGTGTGTTGGTTTCTATTGTTGTAAATCAATGTATTACTATGTGTATATAACTCGTATGAACACGCATCATATTGTGTCACGCTTGATCGGTAATTTGATACGAAATATTTTAAGACTTTAAATTGAAACGTATTCACCCCCCTCCCCTTTATGATTTCCACAATTGGTATCAGAGCCACGTAGCTCTAATTTTCAAAATAAATAGTTTTAAAAATTGAGTATGATCCATGTATCAAATTACCCATTAAGGGGGATTAAATATGAAAATTATTTTGTTGGTTAACTTGTATTAGTTTTGATGTTATATATACTAATTACACTAGCTCGAGATAAAAATGATGCTTAAAATAAGTGTTATATGTTCGGTATCAAATTCAAAAAGTTGTACACCTTTCCGCAAAGTCAGAAAATAATTTTTTACAAAAATCGTAATTCTGAGTATCGGGTGGATGGCCCCCTTAAATATTTGGGTGGCCCCCTTAATTTTAAGGGGACCACCTGTCTGATTCGCAGTTTTTCAGAAACTTTGAAAAATACTTTCAAGTATTTATCTCAAACTTAATTTAGTCTCGTAATACTACTTATTGTCTAAAACGTTGAGTCTCGTTTTAACGTAAAACTTGTATTTTATCTTTTCCTTTCGAGTCGGACATTTCTAGTCGGTATATCTTTGAAAAATGGTGTAATTAACTTTTTAAAAATATTAAAATTGGTTAATTTTTGAAAGGGGGAGGAAACTAATTTGTCTTCAAACAAAACCGAACTAAGTATACATTGTTGTATCTAATACACAAAACTACGACAAGTACTTTTATGTGTTATGCTATGTGATTATGTGCACTTCTTTATATCTTAAGTTTGTTAGTAGAAATTATTAAATGATCGTTGCTATTTGTAATTAAGCTAATTGAATATCTAAGCACATGTGCCATGTACACTATTCGTTTGTAGCTAGTTTTTCGAATTATGTCTAACTAGAACTTATGCTAGATTTTTTGCATTAAGATTGCGAAATTGCTCTTGTATTGCATATATGCATAGATCACTTAATTTACAAATTTTACATAAACATATTGTAAATCTTTTCGAGTATGGACATATACTTAGGAATAAGAGTTCAATAACTTGTCAAGTATATTATTAAATATGTTAAAACTAGTCACCTAAATATTTCCAACGATTTAATCTATTTTCAACAACTTGCTTTGTTTGACCTTAGGTTGGTTAATCAAAAGAAATAATTATACTAATACATTAGTAATTAAAAAAAGGAAAATGATTGTGCTTGCATGGTTCTAACATACACACATTATTATTATTATTATTATTATTATTATTATTATTATTATTATTATTATTATTATATATATATATATATATATATATA